>JAWNNM010003112.1:0-53039 GCA_035044965.1 Lordiphosa andalusiaca
AAACAAACTTGATCTCTATCTATTATAGTCTCTGACGCGTTCGTACAGTCAGATGGACGGACAGACGGAAGGACAGACGGTCATGTCTATATATTATATAATATATATGTCTAATTAGACAGCGGGTTTTGCATTTATTACAATCGGATTCAATTCTAGTAGATTAGGGCAAATTTGTATTTAACAAATTTTTCACTGCATTTTGTCTTTTTCTGACATTTTAGCTCATTAAATTATAATTTAATAATTTATTAACGGAAAGAGTCAGTACAGCATTTAGTGTTGTGCACATTTACTTTGGCATACTACAATGAAAATCTGTTTGATAATATGCAAAATCCGGTTTCTTGTTATAAGCAGGGCTGCAAACCGGTTCGGAGTCAAGCCGCTCCGGAGTCTTAGACTCAAATACAAGCACAAATATTTTAAAATTGCAATTACATATTTTGAAAGAAGTTTGCATTTGAAGTTACACTTAAATCATCGGAGTGAGATTCAGGGAAAACTAAACATGTGTAAAATTACAGAAACCCAAACCTCATTCCAGCGATTTCTTCTCATCTTGGTACACTAGTCGCACACAAGTTCTGAAGTCTTCTGCAAAATACTGTAATATTCTTATTAAAGTGTTGAGAAAAACGTCCTCACATTTTAAGTTCAGTCCCGATTCTTAAATCTGATTATTTTGAATCCAAGAAAACAAATCTTTTTGTCCTTAGAACAAAAACACATTGCAGAATTGTTAAATCGTCAAAAGGCATTAATGGGCGAAAGCAAAAATGATTCTTTGCCATGTTCATATTGTGATAAAGATGAAATGGAATCTTTAGCTAAGAAGCTAGAAAATAATTTAAAAAGTAACCAATATAAAATCGGTAAGCGATTTCATTGCTCCTTTTGACGGATTTCAAATATCGCCTGAAAGTTCTAATGTTTTAAAGTATTCGAAAAACTATCGTTGTAAGGAACTTGGAAATGTTGCATTTCTTTTAATAGCGAACAGCAGGAACACACAAGTATCAAGTAAGTTTGATATATCCAGCCAAAGAGACAGCATTGATGAAAAGTTACTGAAAGACAAATTAATGATTAACACAACTTAGACAAAGCTCGAATAGAAAAATAAATTAAAAACAAGGCTGCAATCCGGTCCGGAACCGAGCCCCTGAGAACCGGTTCGGTTCGGCTTTTTTGGGGTTCACGAACCGGGCCATGAACCAGGCGCCTTAAATTTTTGACTCCTCGAACGTGAACCCGAACCGGACCACTTTTCCCAAAAAATGAGGTTCGGTTGACCAATTTAATATGCTTAATGAGAGTTTTCAAAACTCGACCATAAATGACTCAATGTCTGATTGCTAAGACGAGCATTTCTGTGACAAGAAGAAATCTGCGAATGATGTTATAGATTCCTTTGAAAATGGTCCAACTTAAAGGTTTGCAGCCTTGATTAAAAAAATCAAAACTTTAAACATCTTTGCACAGTGGTCGCTCCCATAGGCCAAAAAAGAAAAAATCGAAGTCAACATTTTGTCTTCAAATGTGTCCACACTAACTCATAATAGATCTAGCTTATTTTTCTTTTTCACCAACCGCCCTGTCAAAGAATAGCATCAAAAGAGATACCAGAAGTGCCACTGATTCACATCAAATCCTCGTTATATTGTTTGGGTCTGCTGTCTCACCCATCTTTCCTTTCATGCAAATTGTGCACGGTTAAAGGCAGTTGGATGAAGGAAGCATCTCCGACCCGTAAAATAAATATATTCTTGATCAGCATCAACAGCCGAGTCGATATAGCCATGTCCGTTTGATAGATAGAAGTTTGGCACCTTCTGGATATCCTCCTTCTGGACTATCGGATGAGTGATAGTCGAGTTATAGGGAAAACAAACTGGAACTGTGAAGGACAGCACTTAAAAAACCTTTACACGACATTTCACTGAAAACAAACAAGTTTTACTCACTAAGACTACTTTTCTGACTCCACTTCCGACTCTACCTATGACAGCTGTACTATATAGTTGTCCGATTTCAACCAAACTTAGTGCAATCATGGTACAGCATAGCAAACTAGAAAATACAAAGTTTGCAAGCGATTCCTTGGAAAACAAAAAAGTTTTTCTCACTACAACTAGTTTCTCGATCGATCATTCATATGGCAGCCATATCCTATAGTCATCCGATTTGGAAAAAACCTTGAAGAATTGTGTGAAAGCTTATAAAATAAATATATGCCATTTTTAAAGCGACTAACATTGAAAACAAAAAAGCAGCTATACTATATAGTTGTCCGATTTCGACCAAACTTGGCAGAATCATGGAGAAGCATAGAAAACTAGTAAACACGGAGCTTGGAGACCGATAGGCATCTGATCCGGCCGGATCCGACAAATGTGCAGCGACAAAGACTTCGTGCAAAGTTTGGTGGCGATAGCTTGGTATATATACTTTATGTGGTCGGAAATTCTTCCTTGTATGCGTTACAAACATCGAGGCAACTTCAATATACCGTCTGCAAGGGTATAAAAATCAAGTATCAATTACACAGAAGTTGGTTGTACAACTTCTAAGGAAGGAATCAACGCTGAAAATTTGGATAAGTCCATCAAGGATGGTCAATTTGTGATTTAAAATTTGGACCTAAGACCATATGTTTTATCCCTGCAGAATTCAGGGTTTCATGCATATTTTAATAGATAATAATATTGCAATATTGTTGCTCGCTCAAAATATCTTAAGCCTGCTTTGATCATTAAGAGAACAGGAACAATTCCAGTCTGTTTTACTAGAATTATTGCACTAACGAAATAGCTAGAAACCGGCTAAATTCTCTGTAGGGGACTACTTGTCGAAAGAAAGATTCCTTTCGCATTGTTGGCCCAAATTTTTGAATTATTCTGTGGAGTTAAATGTAACGAAGGCGAAGTAGTCTTGGTGCATTATAGCTAACTGGGTAGCCTTAGCATGCAATTGTCTATTTCTAATAGCTGTAATTTATTGAACTAAATGAACAGAATTTATTTCCGCACCCATCTTGGCCATCTCGAGAATCTCCAGAGTAATAACTTATCGATATGCAAGCTGCGTGAGAGATGGCAGCGGATGTTTGTGTACCCTTGCCGCACGTATAATTGACATATTTAAAGGTTTAATGCACTTCTCCAGAATCTACACTCAAAATACGATCAAGACAAAGCTAGGAAAATCCATTTGCCGGTATTTTTAAAACCTTTCTCATTATGCTAAAAGTCGTTCGGGTTTCGATTGGCCACTTAAAATGCACTTGCTTTTAATGGAGCTTTCGTAGAAATGTTTATTTTTACCTTTTATTTGTGGTTTTCATTTAGATGTCAATTGTGGGGAATAAATATGGAATGATATAAGTTAAAAATACACAAATATGTAGTTAAGCGGTTAATTTTTCGACAGAATGTCTTTTGTATGAGATGAGCACTATATATGTATCAAACTAGAAAAAACTTAGATTTCGTATTCATTATCCTGGGCAATAAATATTAGTGCCAATTCATGTTTAAGGAATGGACATGTGATTTTAAAACGACTCTAAGCTAAATGAGATTTAGCTATTCACTGCTAAAGTGGGCCTCGATTTCGCCAGACGGCCAGCCTACGAATGTCTTAGATATCGTTTTGAGATTCAAAAATCTACATGGAAATCGCACAGGTCGGTCTGGTCTGGTCTGCTGTCCAATCTGTGATTCGACCAATTGCAGGAAAGTTCTAAATAGACCTGGCCGCATCAAAAGTACTGAAGAGGATATGTTATCTTTTATCTAGATTATTTGAAATCCTACTGAGTAAATATTTGAAGCCGCTTCTTTGCCTTGGTTTTTTTAAAGCTCTGAGGTCATGCGATTTGTTAAAACTTGAACACGCTGGGCGTTGCAGCTTTTACAGAGGATATGATCATCCAGGGGGTAGCACCCACGTCCGTCCGCTTCAGACGACAGTAGGAGTCCACAGTCCTGTTTGTAACAAAGATTAATCAATTTTATCGCACCATCATCAGTAAGCTAATCATAATCTTACCTCGCATTTATAGCACTCCAAGTGGAAGCTACGATCCAGCGCTACCACCCGTACCGTCTCCTCTTGACCCGGCTCCGGCATAATAGGTTCCTTGCACACACAGCAACGCGGCGCGAATTTCCTAGATGATTAAGCATGATAAATTATTGGTGTCAAATTGTTTGCCCTCAAGTCGCGACCTACTTGTGAAAGTCCGTAATACAATAGTTCTGATTGGTCGCATCCACAGTGAAGAGCAAGCCGTCTAAACTCTTGCCACATACCACACAGGTGAAGCATTGCGGGTGATAGGGCTTTCCTGTGGCTCTGAGTATACGCTCCAAAATGGGTTTCATACACACGGAGCATTTTTCCAGCGTCTGCAAGTAATCGTACTCACAGTATGGTTTGCCCTCCAAGGCATAAAACGGCTTGCCCTGCAGATTTATCTGGCAGTCGGTGCAGGTGAAGCAAGCTATGTGGTAGATTTGATCCATAGCTGTGCAGCCGCTGTTCTCTCCCAGGACGCGGTCCTGGCATTTGACGCACCGACCTGCGGAAGCAGAAATGAGAGCTCAAGGTCTTTCAAGCGTACAAGTTACCCACCATAGTTCTCGCAGTCCTGCCCAGGATCCAGGGACGGGGCGGTGACATACTGGTTCTGCGATGGATAGCTCATATGTTCGTTATCGCCCACTGATGGGGTTAGGGCGCCGCCACTAACATAGATGGGCACATTAGCTCCGCTGGAGTTTGCACCTGGAATACTGGATTCATTCACATACATGTTGTAGTTTCCGGGTGGTCGGGGGTTGATCGGCTCGTAAATGGAATCATATGTGGAGGAGCTCTGCAAGATATGACACTTTACTCCTGATTTGCAATTTTAATCTCTGCCTCCGATTGGTACCTGAGACAATCCACCATAGCCATAATAGTCCGCTGTCGCGTTGGCCTTGTTCTGATGAATCTGAAATAAAAAGCACGGGTCAAGCAGATTAGCTGGATTATGTAGGGCCGACGCTTGTTGGAATACCGATGGAGTGGCTCGTTTGCTATTTAGGTAGGTACCTTGTGAGTGGAGTTGTTGTATGTGGTATACGACTGGTTCGCATAGTTCTTATTGTCCAAATGATTCTGCAGACTCGAATTGTTCTTTTCCGCTTCGAGCGGCTTGTTGCAGAACACATCAGTGGCACGTCGAAGTTCGCTGTACGAAGAGCTGACGGCGCTCACGGGACTGGGTGGCGGCGGTAAGTCATCTTCAATGTCCTTATCCGATAATGAATTCGTGCAAATTGACAGCAGTCTGGACTCATCACCACCACACAGTGAGGATCCAGCAAAACTGTGTGGATGGGAATCTGTGGGGAGCAAAAAGACACGCATGTAAATTGTTGTCTTATCCTCTTATCCTGGCTAAGTGGTTTTATAATTTGAGTATCTTTATACGAAAACCCGAAAAGTTGGCTACTTTAGCAAGTACGGACAATGTATGGAAACGAACATTACGGAAAAAGAAGATGTAATTTTTCCGAGCGCAACTTTTTTCCAGTTAAGAACGTGAAGTGTAATTTCATTTTAGGTACAAACCCCCTGGAGAGTTTATGCCTGGAGCACATCGATATCAGAGACCTGCAACAAGCCTCTAATTTTCGATCACACTCGTTCATTTACTCGGCTTGCTTGTGATCGCCGCCCTTGTTTGACACAATCGAAATGATCGCAAGCACATTGAGTCAGAACGATCAAGCTCTTTGCAAGCGCGATCAAGCTTTTGTCGAACTAAGCAATTACGATCGCTGCCCGCTGCTGGACGAGTACTAGCAAGCCTTACGCCAGCCACGGGCAAGCCTTTTCGATCAACACTCGCGCTTACTCGGCTAGTTGACGGCAAGCCTCCTATGCAATTGTTGTTGTGTTTCAAAAACTTAAGAACAACAACATGCCACAAGAAGAAAAGAGAGAACCGAGCGCAGAAGTTTAGGCTATTATGCTATCACTTTTTCTCTCGCAAGCTGTTGATTTTGGGATGCTTGTATCGATTGTGTACAAGCTTTGATCGTCACGACTCGCGCCAGATTTTTGACTTCGGCAACAAGTACTGGCGATCACTCGCGACCGAAGCTGCGAGTCGCCGCGAGTATGTGTACTGGGCTTGGCTAGGATTGTAAATACAACGATCCGTTTTTTATTTTGTGTATGCAAAATGAAGAAGCCCAACAAGCCGCGATCACTGAGTTTACTTAGATCGCATTTGAAGCAAGGGTGAGCGAGTGCACTCGTGACGGCTCGTTGCAGTTCTCTGATCGATATAGATTACAGATTGAGAAAAGGAATGTGAAGAAACGTACTTTAAACCATTTCACCTTCATTGACGAAATCACAAAGTAGCGAAAAAACAGAAGAGAATAAAATATATTGGAAACTTTATTTGCTGATCGAGAGGTAAGTCATTTCTGATCCAATAAACTAACTTCTTTCTTGGCTAAGCGTTCTTCATGGTAACTGTATCGATGAAAACCTTAGAATCCTATTTTAAAGATCACAATTTGCTGCATAGCACGGTCACGTTAAAGGGTGATTAGAACAACAAAATAGTCTATGGGCGTTACATCGCACGATCTAGGCGGCCAATTGACCGTCCCCAAACGTGAAATAAACTGTTCGCGTGCTGTGTGGGCCATTGTTTCACGTGCTGTGTGGCATGTGGCACCGTTTTGGCGAAAAAAAAAACACTTTTATCATCACACGGTAGCGCTCTATATTCACAGTGTCGTTCCTGCCTTAGTCATCTTTGACTTGTTTGTTCACGTATCCATTCAACAAGAAATGAGTAAAGTTAACTTCGGCACGACTGAAGTATACCCTTGCAGCACTTTTTCGAACGAATTTGAAGGACATATCGACTGAAAACAAACAAATTTTTTTCAATAAGACTACTTTTCTGACTCTACTTTTGTATGACAGCTAAACATGTCCGATTTCGAGCAAACTTAGTGGAATCATGGAAAAGCATAGCAAAACTAAGAAATACAAAGTTTTTCCTACTAAAACTAGTTTATCGACCGATCGTTCCTATGGCAACTTTATGTTATAGTCATCCGATCCGGCGGGTTCCGACGAATGTGCAACTTATTTGTACCAGAAGACTTCGTGCAAAGTTTGGTCGCGATAGCTTAAAAACCATAGCTCGCAAATAACAGTTGAGCGTTTTGCGTCGTCTTCAAATAAGTCTCTTTTCTGAGTATTTGCGAAAAAAAATCGCGAGCAACGGCTTCATCGGCTGTTCGCTTAGCTCGCTCTCGCTCGGACTACAATCGTTTTTTTCTTTTCTCTTTTGTTACACTTAGAGTGCGAGTATTTGCTTGAGTGAAATGAAGCAAAACGTTGTTAAGCGAGTGATGCATATTAATTTGCGACGCAAAAACATTTTGTGTATATTATCACTCACTGGCTGGCTACTGGCTACACCGGCAACCCAGGTTTCCGTGGAGCGCGCATTTTCAGCCCTACATTTTATATTAAGTGAACGTCGAAGTTCTATAAGCGCAGACAATTTAAATTCATTATTACTAATTAAGCTTAACCATAAGTAAAAATTAAATAAATATTCTTTATAAAAAATATTCCTTTTTTTGTCAACAGAGCAAATTAATGTGAAGAGTGTTTCAAAGAGTTTTTGCAGCAACTTATTCTGTCATTTACTCACTTACTGAGTCTCAACTCGCGAACGACAATTTTATTGATTCCGAGAAGAGAATCGTTTAAAGAGATCAACACAAAAAACTCAACAACAACACTCAAGCGAAAGCCAATGCAAAATAGAAAAATAGACTCTTGCTCAGAGTGAGAGCGAATTTTTTGAGCATTTTCGCTTCTGCTCTGATATTGCGCATAAAGAAAAAAACGCTCAATTGTTATTTGCGAGCTATGTTAAAAACTGACGGAGGAGATAGCATAAAAACAGACGGACATGGATATATCGACTCAGCTCGCCATGCTGATCAAAAATATATGTACTTTATGTGGTTGGAAATGCTTTTTTCTATGCGTTACACACATTTGGACAATTTCAATATACCCTCTGCAAGGGTATAAAGAGTAGCATCAATTTTGATAATAAAATTAAATAATCTGCAAGCGCTGGTCGTTTATAAGTCGATTCATGATTACATTATGGACCAAGCTAAACATGTTTGACAGTAACTTGTGGTACGAATGCAGTTGAGCTGACAAAAGCAGAGTTGTCACCCTTAACAAATAGGTAATTTCTCTCTTCCTATACATATGATACTAAATTTGTGAGACAGTGGGTAATGGTAAATTTTTCACAAATTCATTAAATGTTTTCGCATATTTAACCGCAGGTTAGAAATATTAAATAAAAGAAGTAAGAATGTCGGTCAAGCCTGATTGTTTTACACCCAGTAAACCTTCACGCATTTATAGCTAGTCTCTTAATGTGCCAAAAAAAAAAATTCACAGTGGTATCGGCTTTTCTAATCGACTCTCTTTCGTTGACGTTGCTCATCTCTATTACAGACGTGTCCATGAGCATTAGAGCGCACTTTGTTTAACGAGGATAAAACATAAAATTCCAAAAGTTATAATTTAAGGTGCTCCTACTTTTTAAAGGATAATCTGATTTGAACATTAGTTTGTGAAGCATTGGGCTATTTTGGGGAAATTTGTATCTTTAAGATAATTGTAGAACACCGCGGAAGAAATACTGAAGTGGTTTTCGAGGGCGAAAATTCTAACACCGCTATTGACGCATTATAAGTCAATGACTTATTATAAAATGTTGTGCATTGATGACTCCTTAATTTTACGACAGTGTTTAGAATCTAAACATAAGTCTATGATCACACGAACCACACGTAGCGATAGATGCAGATTCATATAAATAAACAAGTCAATGCTTATGGTTAAGCAATAAATATTAATAGGCACTTGACGAGGGTCAGGATGTATCCTACCTCACGCGTACCCTTTGAGATGCACAGGCGTTGTACCCCCACTAGACCGACCGACACCCACTAGACCGACACATAAGTGTGCATATGTTAATTTCAAACACACATAAACATACACATGCTTCGTCTTACAAACGAAGCAATCGAATAGATAGATTTAAGGGATGATATTTATGAATAAAAGAAGGATCGCTCGCAAGAGCTATTCAGTACAAACATCAAATTACAAGCGTGCTCTTTTAAGGTGTATAATTCTATACACACAGAATTATGTATTCTTTTTGCAAAATTTGTTTTTAACAGGGTTCGTAAAATATCACTCACATCAAGAAGGCCTTTATTTACTAGTAAAGAAATATTCAACACTGATATGTACAAATAAATATCGTGAATGGTGAAAAAACTGTGAACTTTGTTCCAAAAAATATACATCACAAAAATCAACATTTTCATCTCGAGTGATTTGAAGATTGAAAGATGAACTTAGACAAATAAAATACACTTCTCTCTGTTATTGTGTGCTTGTTATTAATAAGTAAAATGGAATGAAAAGGGAAATTTAAATTCTGTGGCATTGCTAACTCACGATCCAGCATTGGTTTCATGCTTTATAACAAAAACAGTTTTGACCACTGAAAACAAAGTGTAAACTTCATTATATTAATTACCATTATATATATATATTAATCTACTTCAAATGAAATGTTATTTAGTAGTTGGTTGTTTAGCTTAACCATTAATATGTTCTCAAGCGACTTTGCGCTCAATCGAGTTCTCTACCTGGTAAATATATATGGTAATGCACTGAATGCTCTTTCGACCGAGACTTGTGTTGCTGGCACAGCAAGGACAATTTCGGCAATTTTTCCCAAAACGGGTTCTTCGAATTTATAGGATCTCCAGTACTGCACGACACTGCTGTCGATAATTATCAGTCAGAATCGTCAGTTGGTAATGCCACTCTACTGATGTTGAATTTCTTCACTCTGCCCATTTTACTTATTAGTAACAAACATACAATGATAGAGAGAAGTGAAAATTATTTTTTTAAGTACAGTTTGATTTAAATATCTTTGAATCACTCTTGATGAAAATGTTAGTGATATACATATATCACTAGTGCTAAATATCAGGTGATATTATTGTAAAGTATATTTTTTTGGAACGATGCTCACATTTTTTTTCATCGCTCACGATATTTATTTATATTTATATAATAATATGAGTGATATTTACGAACCCTGGTTTTTAAACACTTAAAGGGGAAATATTTTTTCATCATGATATTGATGTCTGTTTTGTTATAGTGCAAAGCAAAAACTTACACCCAAAAAAAATAAATTGCCGAAAAAATCCCGAAAATAACCTTAAATTCATGGTAGCGGTGCTTGTGTTATAGTTCCTCTCTCTGAGCCGCGAAACTCAGTGTCCATCTGCAGGCGTACTTCTTTATTTTTGATTTTGTAGCTTATTTTTTTGTGGGAGTTATATCTATGAGTTTATTTCTAACATCTAAACTGTGCCTCATACTATAGTGCTGCTTTGTACAATCAGAGGGGGACCCAAGTGCATTGTTAAGAAATAAACTCATTAGTAAAACATTACAAAAACAAGAAAGATAGTCGGTCAAACCCGACTATAGCATACTCTGTACCAACGAAATTAGACGCTCAGCATAAATTTTGATGCTGCAGTAGTAGCTGAAAGCAGCGCTGCTTCTGCGCTGCAGCAGCGAACAGTCTTTTGATCAAAACTCGAAAACCGTTCATCCAATCTTCACCATTCCTTTGGCTGAAGGAACTACCCACCTATCTTCAAAACTATAGGAGATAAGACGTTTTTTCTAAATTGCGGGGGCGGCAGGGGGCGTGGCCAAAATTGAAAATAAACTTGATCTGCCTGCAGACATGAGAAGCATATGTCCCATACATGTCAAACCTCTATCTCTTACCATCTCTGAGATCTGTGCGTTCATACGGACAGACAGACGGACGGACGGATGGCTATATCGACTCCGCTGTTGATGCTGATCAAGAATATATATACTTTATGGGGTCGGAGATGCTTCCTTCTACCAGTTACATACATTTGCACGACTTTAGTATACCCTTTTTACTCTTCGAGTAACGGGTACAAAAAATTAAAGCCTGCAGTGGGACTCGAACTCACAACCTCCACGTTTTGGGAGACGTTCTAACATCTGAGCCATGCGGCTTTTTGTTCCTTGTCCATTTTTGTTCAAAATGAGAGATTTTGTAGTATCCCAGGGACTGTAAATATTGACTTTTTATAGATTTTTCATCCTCAAAAATCATCAACTTGAAGTAAGTTCAAAATGAGAGATTTTTTAGTATCCCAGGGACTGTAAATATTGACTTTTTATAGATTTTTCATCCTCAAAAATCATCAACTTGAAGTACCCCGGTGAACAAATTTATCATAATGACATACGGTTGTTTTTCACTAATCTGTTCATTTCCGCAACGATTTTTATTTTTTGGATTTTTATTTTATTGCTCAATCGATAATGACTATATTTTGAAAAAAGTGAACAAAATTTAAAAATAATCATTATGTTTTAAAAACCGGAATTTTATTTAGATTTTCAAACTTGGCATTGGGTTTTATTTGTTTGAATTGATTCACTTACTAGGGATATGCATCAATCTAGCCCCGGGAGGCCCAACACTTTCTTCAATTCACACCGAATGCTTGCCGAAGTAATGCATCAGTGAGAGTCAGAGAGACCCAGAGAGCCTCTCTTCTTGGGGAACACTGATAACAAGTGGAAAAGTGAAGCGCTCTGCGTTTCTTAAGCTGTACGAAAACAGCGAAAACAAACTGAAAATCGAATCTCGTTGTTGTTGTTTCGCTAATCGAGCAACAAAATGTTAAAAGCAAACAACTGATGGCTGGGGACATTTCATATGTGTCAATCCAGTCCATTTGCTCGATCTTTCTTAAAATGAACTGCAAACTGCTAATGCCGTTGATCACCGCGAGTTATATCGTTTCAAATACACTGGGCGAAAATATGTCGCTATGCCAAATTGTTTTCTCTTAATTAGCCCTACAGCTGGTAATAAGGTTAATTTTGACAACTATTTTCCGTTTGCAAGATATTTGCAAAGTACCAATGAAAGCGCACGTCTCAAAAACAGAAGTCGTTTTCGCAAGCAACAATTCAAATGCCGATTTCAGCAAGTCCAGAGGCCATATATTTTAGTGATTATTTTAAGAATGGGGTTCGATTTTACGATTTAACTTTGTTTTAGCGCTGATTACAGCGCCAACTGTAGCATACAAATTTATACTTTCGTTGGTACAGAGTATATTAAAGTCGGGCTTGATCGACTTTTCTTTCTTGTTATTAAATTTGTAGTTTTTAACCCAAGTAGTCTGAAATATACAAATAAATCAAAATTGAATTCTGACTTGAAACTAAAAACGGAGCATTAAGAATGTAATATTTTTGGAAAAACGGAATACACAATTATTTAACTTTTGTCCAAGAAAGACCTGATCTTTTAGCTTAAACCTAGCTACCGAATTTGTTAAAATATCGAAGAAGCTTCTAAGTTTTGGTTGGATAGTTCACCTCTGGAACACTTTCGGGGCAGCCGATGGTGGGTAATTAATGCTTGTGGTTGTTAACTTGTGAAAAAGTAAATATTTGGTACACTAACGTGACATAAAGCACACGCACATGCAGCCCTTGTGAACCATTTCGATTATATATAGCTTTAAAGAAGAGGTAGAAGTTTAAATGATTTAAAAAATATACCACAACAACTGACCGCACATACTGCGTGTATTTCCCCCAAGATTGTTGGCGTTATTTTAAAAAAAAGGATACCCAATTCGCTTTAAATGTGTGCGTCAAATTCAATTTGATATTTTGAGGCTTTAAACAAGTCGATAGAGATCCCAGCCAATGGTTCAGTAACGAGGAGCCCCCCTCATTAACAAAAAAGGGTTAACAGGGAACAAACATGGCATCGCAATGGGCCCAAGTGGGGGGACGACTTGTCACTCTCAGCCATCGCAACCTAGCCTAACCTAACAACGGGTATCAGTGTATCGAAGACCGGCCGACTTTAACGTACGCTTTCGTTTTTTGTTTCAATTAGAAATATACAATTCAAATTTCCATTTGGGTCTTATAGCCTCTTCACACTGAGCACATCTAACAGTTAGTCTCGAAATGGTCTTTTATCTAGGTATGAAAAAAGAATACCTTTCCAATCACTCGTCGACACTCAACCTACCGTTTTGCTGTACATTCGAGTAAACTATGCTGGCAGTATTTCCCGATCCGGGTTGAGCAGACATGTAGCCATACACACTCTCGGGTGACTTGCGCAAATTGCTGTAAATGACGGATCCTGCACTGCTGCTCAATGAATTGGACGACAATTTCGGTGCGTTTGCGAGGGGCTTCATCGATCCCAACAGGCCTTTCCTTTCCATTTGCAGCTTGTGATAGGCGAGAGCCTCCAACTGCTGCTCCAATACCGCAGGGTTATCAAGCGTCGATTTGCTGTTGCTGGTTGCTTCAGCACTGTGGGTTGCATATATCGGGTGCTTTCTCAAAAGCATGCTGCCGGTGCCTGCAGCCGCTGTTGAGGTTTTATCCGAGCCGCAATGCAATGGCCGGGAATAGAGCGGCTCGCGGGAACAGGTAACAACCTTGCTCAGCGGTACCTTTTAGAGGGGGAGGGGGAATTTATGAGCACCATTTACAATTACCAATCTGCCTGCTCCTACCTGGGGCTGGTCGCCTGTTTTTTTATGTGGTTTGGGTGGAATGCACGGTGGTGTTTTCCTGTTCGAACTTCCTTCGTAATTGCCTTGGAACTTTGCTGGGGAACTGCCTTGCAGATTGTCGATCAGTTCGGCTACTTTGCCGATCGAAGATTTCTTTGGTGGCGGCGGCCTGCTGTTAATCAGGGCTAGCTCCCTGAGTTGATGAGTTGCTGAGTCCATTATCCGCCTATGTCGATGTCTCTGCCAAAATGCGAGTATGTAGGTCGAGGGCGTGGCTGTTTCCAGCGGGACCTCCCAATTTTCCTTCTGCTCCTGGGCCTTATTTTCTTTTTCTGTAGATTTTTTGTTATCGTTATCCCGAGTTAGAGTGACCAACAGCCCCAGTCGAGTGTGGTCGCCCTAATCGAAAGTGGTCATGTGCGGTCTCACTAATCCCGAAAATACATTCAATAGTAATGCTGCGCTTACACTACGTCCCAGGGTGTCACGCAATGTGAACAACGGATGCCTTGTCACAGAAATCATGCGTCGCAGGAATAAGTACTATCCAAAGTAAACACTAGTACTCTTTTGTTGTTAAATACTTTCAGTGACAACTAACTTGGTTGTGGGGAGCATGATCAACTTTCATAAACTAGTGGCGTAGATGGGTGGGCTCAAGGGGATCAACACGAATTTTTTAGGCTAAAAACGTATTTTTACCTTAACCGACGCACTATTACGATGCCAAAAGTCATAAAAAGTAGAAAAGTAGTCAAATAAAAGTAGAAATGGCAATGAAATTTTACAGTAATAATGTTGAGAACGATACAGCATTGGACACAAAAAATGGGCGTGGTCCGCCAGCTTTTTCGCCCACTCTCCATATAAGGTGTATTTTCAGAATATCATAATTTATAAAATAATAGTACTTATTGCCTTCAATTTGAATCCATTCCAAAGATCCTTTACAGGAAACATAAATCTATATTTAAAAAAAAAAAAACACTTAAATTTCATATTAAAGCGAGAAAGCAAAGCTAACTTCGTCTGTGCCGAAGCTTAAATACACTTGAAACTTTTGTGACTACTGAATAAATTTTGTGACCAATGACTTAATTTATCAGCTTTATGTCTTGTGTCATCGGGATATTAAATAAAACAATTTTAAAATGTGAATACTCGTTTCAAGTGTATTATTAGTCGGAGTCAATATCGTCGCCACATTCCGGTCCGGATAATAAGCCAATAACTTCTTTAGGTAATGCTCGTCTTTTTGTCTTAGTCGCGTTTCGCAAACTGCATAAAAAGGGGTCTGACGATATGAGTAATCTGTGCAACATATCCAAATTACTTTCAATTCTGGATATTTTTCTGGTAAAGATCGATAATTTCTTGCATCTTTGTTTCTGGACTCTTGAGCCTCTTCAGAAAGTTGACCAATAGGAAGAATGGAAGACGCTATTATATCCTTTCCATTAAAAAGAATTTTATGCACACTCACTGGCATTTTGTACCACGCATATTCAGATAAGTACAGTTCTCTGGTCTCTGTAACATAGTGGTCAAAAGCTACAGAATTTATTTGAAATCCACAACCTATGCAGGAAAGTATAGTGTGAAACCTTTTCAACAGATTTATATTGATTCCTGTTATGTCGGACGTTATTTCAGGATCTCCAAATCATCTTCTTGCCGTGTTACCATCATTTGAATTGCCTGCTTTCTGTTTTGGCATATCAATTAAAAGACCAACTTCCTTTCTGCACAGAAAAAAAAGATCACGATATTTAGTAACAATCGGGTATTTTTCAGTATCGAATCGGCCTTCATCTGAAAAATACCCAGTTGATATGATCGAAAATATCACTCGTACATTTCGAACATATCAATGTGAAATGTTTCAGATCAACAATCTGATATTTGATATTTTTATAATATCAAAGGGGTATTATTGTATAATGTATTATTATGTATCAAAGCTATATTTATATAGTACCCATTGGACCTGGGTCAAATGTCAAAGATATATTAGAATTAAAATTAGTGACTTTAGCTGGCTCGAGGTCCCTTCGCTAATGACTGCCGCTGTTTGAGTGTCTCTCCATGCGCTCACCGCTTTAAGCAGTTGGGAACTGCAATCAGTAATGAAAGCAAAAACAGACAAATTGGAAGAGTATTCGCTGTCTCGCGTGCTGCGGCAGAGCCATGTACATTGTTTTTGCCATTTTCGTGTTGGACTATAGCCGTCTCTCTTTGTTTTAAGAAACTTTGTTTGTCTCTTTCTGCCATCAGATTTTCGATGTCTACTTTGATCTGAAATCACGTCGTCAGGGTATTTTTCATATCACTGTGAGAATTTCGCTTATTAATTTAATATTTTTAGCATCAATGTAATACTACAGCGTCATATTGATATTAAATGGTAACTCTAGGATATTTAAAAATTGATTTTTTTGAAATTATATTGGAAGATCAACTCGATATTTGATCTTATTTTTTTCTGTGTGAATCTGTTTTGGATACATTCTGTTTTCTTTTTCATCTTCTCCTTATTTTTGCTTGTAAATGCTATGTTGAGCGCCATCACATCCCCATTTAATAATTGCATTAACATCAATTTCGGGAACGGAGAGCAACACTTCCTCTTGTGCAGCTCACAATCTTTTTAAACTGCGATCAATTAGAGATTGCAATCCAATCTCAGCATAAGTTTCCGTTACGGTTATTTGTTCAGGGTAGCATAAAGCCATTGATTTTTTTACACAGTTATATGAAGGATATATTTTTTGGCTTATTTCTGAAGTATAATGTCTGATAAGATTATAATCATATGTTGAAAGACTTGCATCAACAATCATCGCAAGTGCTTGATCTGGTGACAAACTGTTCATGTTCTCATTAGATAATCGAGTTTTCTTTAATGCAGTGCCTCTTGATGGAGAAGTCACGGACAACTTTTGAAATATTTTTGCAGAATTTCTTTTTCCAGATGATCTAAGTTTCATTTCCGCTGCCATTAACAATAGGTTGTTATCAGTATTACTCATAAGTTCCTTAGCTTTTCGCTTCTTTGAGCGCAAAGAAGATTCAGAAAATTGTTTTTCAGGCCTTCCTGTCTTGGATATATCGCGAGATGTACTTGGCCCAACATCAAGAATATAATCTGAAAAGTCCAGTTTTTTTTGACACCCAATCAGAATTTTGTTGCAAAAAACGGCTATTTATTCGAGCAAAATGTTCCAATTTTGAACGAAAATCAAAAGAAAGTTTGATCACAACCTTTTTTAATTTTTGGTGGTCTACATCTCTTCCAACTACACTGCAAATGTTATTATTCTTCTTCTCATCATTCTTGTCTTCTTTCTTGCTCGTGAGCCAAACATCATCGTGAAACTGCAAAATATCTAAAAATCATCAGAAGAAGAAAATCATCATGACTCCTGATTGTTGAGCCAATTCCATGCACTCAGAACTTTAAGCAGTTGGGAACTGCAAAGCGCAATGAAAGCAAAATTGGACTCATACAGAAAGCCAACCTTAATGGCTGTCGTTGCATAGCTTAGGGCTAAAGTTTCTAAGTGAGAAAGCTTAGAAAAAAACTTAATTAGATTTGGTTGCTCTAACTCTTCTAGTCTCTGAGATCTAGGTGTTCATACAGACAGACGGAAGAACGGACGGACAGACGGTCATGGCTATATCGACTCGGCTGTTGATGCTGATAAAGAATATATATACTTCATAGGGTCGGAAATGTTTCATTCTCCCTGTTACATACATTTTCATAAATATCTGATAAAAAATGACAGAGTTAAAAAAACGTTGCATACTTATCTGAGCCGCATGAGGTAATTAAACACTAATTGCCTTGAGTAATGGGTATTTCGAAGTCGGGCAGGGCCGACTTTAACTTAAGCTTTCGTTTTAAGTTCCATTTGCAGGGAGATTTAACATTGAGAAAAATATACAAAATTCAGTTCAAAAATTGTTGGAGTGCTCTTTATTCATAGTTTAAAGTGGACTTGTACAAAGAAAAGTTATATTACATTTGGTTTTGTTATTTGCGTTGCGAGTGTAAAAATATAATAGCGTCTAAGTTATCGGCCTCAAGATTGGTGCGCCGTTCACCCAAGACTCAATTAGCCCAACTGAAGCATCTTTCACGAGAAGCGCTAGAGCACATTTTACAATCGGTGGAAATTCTTTCCGTGCATCTTCCACCAATTCTACATGTTTTTTTTACCGTCTCAATTGGAAGATTGTTGTGAGCGACGGAAATTTGAGAAATCGATAGATCGGCGATAGCTTCTCGATTACTATTTAACTTACTCGTGCAGGTCTATAATGTGGAGTACTTTTATAATCAAATGTTTTGTTACGACGCTGCTTTGGTTTCCAGGGCTGGTACCGGCTAGCTTCGTCCGATCCCAGGGCGGGATTCATCCCAAGCCCACAGCGCGCACAATCACCACAATTAAACGACTCTCACAAACAAACAAAACTGCCAACTTATTCAAACTTATAGCAGAGATCCCTAACACAAAAAAAAAACATGAGCGCCACCTAACAGGACAAGATGATTTCGGCCTAGTTGATTCTGCCGGAAGGGTGGGGACCCTTCCGTGCAGCAGATGCTTCTGTCGATTCTCCATCCGGCTGCCCTAATACAGGAGACCCGCGGGCGGCTCACTCCAGGCTGATATGTTCCTCTTTCTTCCCCCTCATAATAGCTTACAGCGACATGTTTACCACGTTATAACGAAATTTAGTTTAGCTTAACATATGAAACTAATTCGCATATTTGGACAGGTGATTCTTAATAATTTTAAATACTACAATTCGAACATAAATTTTTATACTCTGTACCGAAGGTACATACATAGAGTATTATAAGTTTGTGCAAAAGTATGTAACATCCAGAAGGAAGCATCTTCGACCCCATAAAGTATATATATTCTTGATCAGCATCAACAGCCGAGTCGATATAGCCATGTCCGTCTGTCCGTCTGTCTGTCCGTATGAACGCACAGAACACAGAGATGGTAAGAGATAGAGGTTTGACATGTCTGGGACATATGCTTCTTATGTCTGCAGGCAGATCAAGTTTATTTTCAATTTTGGCCACGCCCCCTCCCGCCCCCGCAATTTAGAAAAAACGTCATATCTCCCACAGTTTTGAAGATTGATGGCTTGTTCCTTTTGGACATATTTAGTTATTAGGATAACTTATCGATCCGCCAAAGGAATGAAGAAGATCGAATGAACAGTTTTCGAGTTATGATCAAAAGACAAATTTTCTTGGTACAGAGTATGTTATAGTCGGGCTTGACCGACTTTCTTTCTTGTTTTTTATACCCTGTTCCCATTGAAAATGGGAAAAGAGGGATCATGAAGTTGTGCGAATGTATGTAACAGGGAGAAGGAAAATTTTCCGACCCCATAAAGTATATATATTCTTGATCAGCATGAACAGCCGAGTCGATATAGCCATGTCCGTCTGTCTGTCTGTATGAACGCGTCGATATCAGAGACTATAAGAGATAGAGCCACAAATTTTTGCACGAAGGTAGATTTATGCTGTACGCAGATCAAGTTTGTTTCAGATTTGAAAAATTCCACCCCGTCCCCCTTTTATCACCAAAAAACCTAGACCTCCTCTTGAAATCCTAGACCTAAATAGCCGTCAGATCCACAATTTTCAAGTTAGAGCCTCGTGGTTTAGTATACATCAAGCTAGGCCCAATATCTATCTATTCTGAAAAGTACAAGTTTCTATATTAAATCTTCTAGATTCCCATATTCAATATTCTCAACCCCACCCTAATGGAGCTCCAAGGGAAAGATTAGTACGGGATCACACTTAAAGCAAATGTATAGCTGTATATATAATATATGTTAATATATGTCGGTTTAGGGAAAATTGGACCTGCTAGTAAGTCATTCGCACTGATAAATAAGCAAATAAATAAATAAATAAAAAAGTGAGAATTCGAATTTGCTTAAAAATGGACGTGTAAGTACAGGGTTGCCCATATTCGACGGACCCATGTTTTTTTAAAAAAAAATCAAAGATAGAAATAAAAATTTGGCGGTTGGCAATCTTAATCATTTAATTTGTTCCAAGTAGATTTGTTTACATCAATTTTTGAATATGATATCTCTCAAATGGCCGCCTCTGGCGTTGATGGCGTATTGTGCCCTTTTTGCAGCATTTTCCATCGTTTTCGCCAACATTTCTGCCGGAATAGCGGCTATTTTTTCACGAATGTTGTCCTTGAGCTCTTCTACGGTCCTTGGCTTGTTAACGTAAACCTTTGACTTCAAATATCCCCACAAGAAGAAGTCAGACTTTTCGACATCAAACGGCCCGGAAACAATTTCTTCAGAAAATCGATTGTTATGCGACTTGTGTGCGGTGGAGCGCCGTCTTGTTGAAACCAGAACTGCCTCATACGCTTTCGACGAATAATTGGCATCACAAAATTGGTCATCATGTCGCGATAACGCTCCTGGTTGATGGTAACAGCATGGCCATTTTCATTTTGGAAGAAAAACGGCCCAATGACCGTTTTCGCAATAACGCCGCACCAAACTGTGACTTTTTCGTCATGAAGAGGCACTTCTTGAATCTCCTGAGGATTTTCAGTGGCGTAAATACGGCAATTTTGCTTATTTACGGTCCCATTCAAAGTGAAATGGGCTTCATCGGAAGCACGTTGAGTTTTCACAATTGACTTGTTCTGTTGAATGTAAATTTCAACTATTTCAGAGCGCTCGCGTGGCGTGTATTGTTCCATGGTAAAAATCTGCTTGGACTGACGCTTCAAACGCGGTATGTCATTAAGCGATCTGACATCTCTGTCAAAAGTTATGGCGTTGCCAGATGGGTCCGTCGAATATGGACAACCCTGTATGTGTATGTGTAAATTAACTTAAAGGCTATCCGATTCTTCTACCATGTAGATAAACTGCGTAAATTCGCTTTCTATGTCGAAATCATGTGTTCGTGTAAGTATTATATAATTAAATCGCTTTGAGCTGTTGTTGTTGGCTGCTGATCTTGGCTGCCTATTTTGGCGGTTTAGCAAGGCGATCAACTCTTTGGTTTGGAACGGACTCACTCGCGTGGTAGGTATGGGGATGTCTCGTAGCTCTGATCCCAGCCAAAGCGGAAGTCGTGAGAAAAGCTTCCCCTCTCCAGAATTTCCAAAGATATCCTGGCTGCCCGGGTCCCCGTCAGGATGTTGAGTGGATTTTTGGCCCAGCTAGAACATACCACCCTTTTATCTTCCCTTTCACCACCACTTCCCTTTATCCACACTCACTTTTTGAGACCGATCAGACATATGTCTATGTATATGCACTTTGCACCGAATGACCGCCTGGTCAATTTAGCGAACCAACTGTCCCTTGGCACCCAGAATCGGCCCCCTATATGCCTTCGTTCTGATTCCGCACTCCAAGGTGGGAGTAAGACATCCATATTCTGCCTCTCTCATTGTTTTCCGCCTCCCCCCGAATAGGCCATCAAATTTAAACCCTAACTTGGGCCATGGGTGGCGCCACTGCATCTCCGTGTATTCAAATAACGATAGACCCTTTTGGCATATCGGAACGGCTATCGCACTACAATGCAACAATTTTTAGGTGATTTCAAAAAGGATGTGTGTTAGTGTCAGTGTTGTTTAGGTAGAAGGACTCATGCGGCGTCCTAGTATTTGCAGGCAGGGTGGTAAATGCTGTCACCAGGACACCTAGACCGCTCAAACACAACCGCTCAGCAGCCGCATCTTACTATCTGTTAGCCGTTAGCTCGTCCCCCTTGCCATGTTCACGTCCTCGTTGGATGTTACAGCTGAATGCATTTTCCGTCAGATTTATGTGGTTAAGTGTTAAAAGATTTATTTGTAAAATTCAGACAAGAGAGTGCATGCACAAGTCGATTTTCAATAACTTATATACAGTCTATATATTAATTTATCGATTTAACTTCAAGAATTTTGGTTGATGCCAACGGTTCCGGTTACGCTGCCTTCGGCTTCTTGTTGGGCACAAAGCTGGACGACTTGATGACACACTTGTGCTGGCCATGCAGACCGTGAACGGGCAGGCATCGGCAATCGCTGACGATGTCGGTCTTGAACAGGGTATCGGCAATGGAGGACGTGACCTGGTTAAGTACCTTCTTCTGCTCGCTGGCCTGTAGCTTGTCGAAGTTTTGTGTGGCAAACACCCAGCCGCCGTTGTTGAGAACAAAGTCAATGCCCATATCGTTTTCGAACTGGAGTTTGGTACGCTTCTTGTTGTCCTTGCCATCGACAGTGGCTACCAAGCGTGCGTTGAAGCCTGCAAAGGGTGAGAAGTGACGCTTGAAGAACTGTTTCTTCTTATTTGCCGTGGCTTTTCACTTACCAACTAGTTTTTCGGCTGCCACTCCCTCCAAGGTGAGGCCCTTTACGGGCGCGATGAGGTGAAGCAAAGCGCCGTCGAACTTGGTGACGCTTCCCGTTAGCTGAGCCCGCACCAACTTCCACTGTGCATGATGAAATAGTTAATTAGAATAAGCGATAAACGATTCAGTATAGACGGAATGCATACCCAGTTTTTGTACTCGAGTGAGTCGCTGCGAACACCAATGATGCTCTTGGCAGCGCCCGCGCGGAACGGATAGTCCAAGGCCAAGTGGAACGCCTTCTCATCCGATCCGGGCACAATACTCTTCACCAGACGCTCCAGCAGATTGTAAACCTCCAATATGTGCTTTTCGGTAATAATCTGCTCCACACAGCTCTCACAGAAGTTCTTCGTGCCGTTTAGCTGAACATTCGCCACATTCCCCTTGTAGTTGATCTTGCCATTGTCGCTGGTGAGCAGGGCGGGGTAACGCTTGGATTCATCGAACACAATGACTCCGATCTGTACGTCGGTGAAGCCGCGACCCTTGAGCGCATCGCGTATCTCCGTAATTGCGGGCGCCACCAGGTTACCCAGTACGGCGGGCGTTACATTGATGTCAACGACGAACACAACGTCGGCCTTGTTGGTCGGAATTTTGACGGTGAACTCCTCGCCCACCTCACGTTGGCCAACTGCCCCGGCGCACTTGAGGCAGCGCGGTGGCAGCATCACCCACTTCTTCTCCAGTTTCAGAGCGGAACCATAGGCCAGCGCGAACGTGCAGGCCGCTGCCTCTTTGTCCTTTTCGGCTACTTTTTGAACAGCTATGTCGCACGCCTTGCGGTACGGCCTGGAGTCCAGGGCGAAATAGTTCAGCGCCAATGGGGACTCGAAGCCAAAGAGCTCGCTACAAAGGTCGTCGTGAGACTGGCTCTCGACGTGCTCCTTTTGGAAAGCCACCGCTCCGCACTTGCCCACGCCATAGTCGTTGCCCAGGGCCGCCGAATCAGTTGCCAGGGTGCCATCGATCAGCAAATAGTCATCGTAGGGCTCCGCATTGCCGTTGCCCAGCAAGCCGCGCGTTTTGCTCGTGTAGAAGCCGTTGACATGCACGTGGCACACCTTCAGATCGGTGGTGCAGACAACGGTGATGCCGTACTCCGAGTGGAGGTGTACTGTGTAGAATCGGCGCCAGGCATGAATACCGGGCAGGTGTTGCGGATACTCAGACGCTGCGCCGTTCACCTTAAGGGCAGCGGTATCGGCGATCTCAACAAAGTTGCCATCGCGATCTGTTAGGGCGATGCCCTTGAGCCTACCATTGGCCAGCTGGGCGACCACCGTAAAGTTATTATCCACACTGTCCTGGGCCAAAATGTACCGGCAGTTGCCTGGGTAGGCGTAGTGCTGGCCATCGAACGTGAACACGTGCTGGCCATCTACGATGTGACCCCGCAGCTCAAAGTCCTGGAAGAACACCCACGACCGGTACCAGTCCTTTGTGATAATTGCCTCCCAGTTCTCGTTGAGCAGGAAATTGATTGTGCTGGAGCGGAAGGTGAGCAGGGCCGGCAGTTTGGCGAAACTGTCCAGGGAGTGGGGAAGAGAACCGAACCAGGTGTTCACATCTCCGGCGGGAACGCCGGCAGCTGGAGCACTGCTTTCGATGGACTTCCAAATTGAGCGGAGCGCCTTGATCAGCAGCTTGGCCAGCTCCTCCAGTAACTGTTCGTCATTGACCGTCTGCTGCTTCAGTTTGGCCTCCAAGTAGGCGTGCAACTTCTCCAGCAGCTCGTTGGTCTCCGGCGTTTGTGGCAGAATGTGCAACTGATCGAACAGATTGTTGAGGAACTCCAGCGTCTTTTCGACCAGTTTCAAGCTTTGCACCTTGCTGTTGAACTCATCGCGAATGCTCTCGAACGTTGGCAGCTTGGCCACGTACTGTTTAACTTCCTCGATGATTTCTTCGGCGGCATGTACCACCACCTTGATGCACTCCTGCGCCAACTCATGCAGCGGCTTGAGAGCTTCGTTAATGGCCTTGCCATAGTTTTTCAGTGCTGGACCGTATTTCTCGAGGGCTTTGATCAGATCCTGGAAAGCCTTTGTGTAGGCATTGATAATTTCCACACGCACCTCTCCGATGAGCTTGGTGGCAGCCACAACAAACTGTTCCCAGGCCTTCAGAATTGAGTCCTTCCAGAGGGCTTGCAACTTCTCGTGGATGTCGACAAGTGTCTGGTGCACCTTCTCGTAAGCCTCCGATGTGACCTTGCTTATTTCCTCGATCATTTTCGATAGTTTTTCGAACCAAGTGCGGCTGAAAGCATTCCAAATCGGATAAGTAAAGGGTAAGCATCTTATTACAATCTCCATTTTAATTACTATTGGAGAGCACTTGAGATACTCTTTCCTAAACTAAAGTCGTGCAAATGCATGGCAGCAGGAAGCATCTCCGACTCCATAAAGTACCTACTGTAATGGCGATGGCGTTCATAGTCAGAGCCAGCCCCGAAAAACTAATCATTAATTTCCCCAAGGAGATGTCACAAAAACTAAAACGAGAACGGGGGCAGTCGATTTTGAACATTCAATAGCGTCGTTCAAAAAAACGAAATTCAAATGAAGAAAAACCTATGGCCATCCTATATATATATATGTATGTATTCTTAGTCAGTCCGTGCTATTAGATTTCAGTGACTAGAAGAGGTGGAGCAGCGAAAAAGACCCAATGGAAGTCCCATCAGATGCCATTTTAGAACCAAGTCTGTAAATTTAGCAGAGCTTCGGAGCGTCTTGTAGTTAGATTTGTCGGTCCGTCTTTTTTGTAAGGGTATTGGAAAAGATAGAGTCCAACGCGTGGATGTTTACATTCTCCACCGAGATTAAAAACCCTGGCCGACTGCCGTTTATGTTTCATTGCTTTCCTATCTCTCCGACCGACATGCACTAACATGATTGAACAGGGTACTCACATGCTGTCGATGATCGGTTTTAGAGCGGGGTCAGCTTCCAGCTCCTGAATAATTGCCTTGCCATTTTCAGCATAGCTGGTCCTTAGCTTGTTGAAGTCTGGAGTGCTTTCCTTAGCCAACTTAAGCTGGTGCTCGGCAGACTCCCGCAGTTTCTCGAAGCGTTGCTTCACCTTCTCGGTAATATCATCGGATTCCTTTTTGAGTTCTCCTTCGACAGAGCTCTGGAACGGAAAGAACGATTCAGATTAGTGTGCCCACACTTAACTGAACATAAAGAATTGATTTTACCAGGAAATCTTTGACATCATCCTCATTTGACTTGTAGCTGGTTTGCAGGAAGTTTGCCGCATCGAGAGCCACGCGTCCATTGAACAATGGTTTGCCACTGCCGACCACATTGAACTTCACTTCCTTGCCCAGTTTAATCTCTGCATTGGCATCAACGAGGTCCTGACGCTTCAGGGTGAATTTGGCCCAGGTGGGTTGCAATTCGCTGGTGATTTCCACTGGCTTTTGACCGAACACCTGAAGCTTTGAGTTGAATTTCGCCACACGCTTCTGTCGGTTGAAATCGCCAACTATTTGAAGGATCTGCTCGTTTAGTGCCGTCACCGAAATCTCCACCTTCTCCTTGGTGCCAAATATGTAAGCCCCAGCCTTGAGGTCGCTGGTGCCGCTGTGGAACTCCGCGCCTGCACTGAACTCCTGCGATTGGGTGTTTACCGCCGAGTGAGTGTTAAGTTCGTATTGGAGTTGCAGTCCACTGGAACGTAGCTGCTGATTTGCGGTTATATTGAAACCGTGCGGATCCTTGGCATTGCTTAATTGACTGGTGACAACGATCTTCTGATCTGGCACGCGGAATATGTCGAATACAAGTTCGGCCTTGGCAATGTGCTGATCGCGGTTGGCATCGAGTTGACCCGATATGCTGACGGGTCGGACGGTGGGATGCTCAAGCTTGAGCTCACCCTTAGCATTCAGAGCAACACGCTCGACTCCTGTCAGGTCCAAGACGGCCGATATGCGCGCCACATCGTTGGGGCGCTGCTGCTTGTCAATGTAGAAGGCAGCCGACTGCTCATAGTGGCCGAAGAACTTGCCATTGCTGGGCAACTGTTGCTTGGTTTCGAAGAGGATCTGGCGTTTGGGAAGCGTTAGCTTGACAACTGAGGCAGTGGGTTGAACATTGGCAGTAAATAGATACTTAAGGTTATTACTAGAAACGATGAGACCATCTAGACTGTATTGGTACTTGAATCCCTGGCGTAAGGTCTGTGACTTCAGCTCGAACTCATAGGGATAGCCCAGCTCGCGCAGATCGACCAAAACAAGAGCCGAATGCTGTACGGCGTCCAGCTTCTGTGAGTCCACGCTGACGATCGACTGCACTTGTATGTTGGTGCACTGCTTCTTCTCCTCGCACACCGAGAGTTTGGAGTTGAATTCCTTGTTTGTTATCTTCAGCAGGGAGACACCGTTCTTGGGACCAAAGTTGCCATTGAAAGTGTAGCCGAAGCCAACCTCTTGGTCGGCCGTGAGGTCGAAGTGCTGGCGCGTCAGCTTGAAGTTGCCAGAGTGTGATTTTCCCTGGTACTGCACTTGGCCCTGTCCCTCGATGATGGCTTTGTGTTGCTCCTTTTTGAGGGCGTACGTAGCGGTTCCCTGGAAAACGACTGCCTTGGCGTTTTTCAGTTCGACCTTGATGTTCTTGCCGTGGGCACGCACATCCAGAGCGTACTGGTCCAGCTTCAATTTCTTCGAGTCCCAGTCGGCGACTATGTAGAAATCGTCAATGCTTGTGTACGACGCCTCAGTGTTCAGTTTCAAGTCCAAATCGGCCAGGTTTTCGAAGTTCAGTGTAAGCTTTGCCTTGCGCTCCCCCAATATTTCGACCAATGCGACTACCACTATGGGCTGACCCGTGGGCAGACTGACATGAACGTCCACGCCCTTCTTATGGGCAGAGCGATACAGTTTTGTGTCCACACCGTAAGCCTTACCCGCCAGCTTGGCTTGTACGGCAACGACATAGGCATCCTCACTTCCAAGGTGACTACGTATATCGACTTCGATGTCCTTGGCCGACTCGAAGCTTGAGTCCAGGGTATAGTGCAGAGTGGCGGTGTCACCAGCGGAGTAGGAAATATCCGCCTGGGTTTTGATGTACTTCTCGCCGTACTGTCCATTGAATGCATACTTTTGCTTACCGCTAACATCGCCTGATAGCTCACGCTGATAGCTGCCCTCGAACTTCAGTGGGGCGGCCATGTTATGATGCTGGCCCTCGAAAGTGTAGCTGCCTTGTTTTGGGGTACCCTTGGCTACGGCGTTCAGCCGTACATATTGCCCGCTACCCGTTTTTGTGTTCCAGAACAATTCAACGTTGTAGGGTGCGCTGCCGTCATCCGTCACGGACGGCTTCGATAGTTTTCCATGGCTGCTCACCTCCACGGACTTGAAAGTTGTATCGGGAGCCTGAAGGTTACCCTGCAACTCGTACGTGCCCTGGTCCAGATGATAGTTTCCGTTGAAGTTGGCAGAAAGATGCTCGCCATATTTACCAGACACTCGGCCGACAGCGTGTTGTTCACTGTACTCGTCCAGCACAATCGAGACTTCAATGGGCTGAGGCAGCGGGCTGCCATTGGCGGAAAGTCCAAAATTGAGGCTCTTGTTGTGGCCTTTCGGCTGTTGCTTGATGTGATAGTTGAGTTCGGTCTTTCGCCCATCGAATGCCGTGTAGATCAATTGACTGTTCACAGAGAATTCTTTGGTCTTCACGTTGAGACGATCCAGTTTGCCTTTGAGCGCCAGCGAGTGCTTCTTGCCGCCGGGTTCCTGTTCGGCCAATTGTGCGTCCATACTGCCCTGAGTTATTCCCGTCTTCACATTTGCCATTACTTTGCGATTGAGGCTACCGTCCACCACACGACCGTCCGGAGTTGTCAACGCAAAGCTGCCCTGAATTTCCCCGTTTGTGCGCCACTCGCCCTTCACACTGCCGTTGGCTTCGAACACGAGCTTCTTGCCATCCGACTCCGCCACGTTCTTGGTGAAGAATTTCACCTTATCCAGATTGTTCTCGGTCTTGAAGTTCAGTTTTTTCTCACCATCGAGCGTGATGGTGGTCTCCACATCATATTTGGGAGCCAGCACGTGGAACTTGGATTCGATGTCAATCTTGTGCTTGGGATCGGTCTTTTGGGTCTCGATGGTCGCACTCAGCTCTCCCTTTCCGTTCTTGGCCACCTTGAAGTCTCCCTTAGCGGTTAGCAGATTTTTTATCACTAGGTTCACCTTAGCCCCCGAGACTTTGTCCTGAGGATGCTGGGACTCGCCAGTGAACTTGACCAGCTCGGCACCATCGCGGCTAACTCGTAACTCGCTGTTGGTTTTCTCCGGAGTGCCAAGTACTTTCGCGATCCACTGGGTGGGCTTATCCTTTCCACTGAATTGAGCACTGCCGTGCAGATCTATGTGTATATCCTGTGGCGTGTAGCGCTGTCCCAGCTCTCCCTGCGCTGTTAGAGATGTGCCCCAGCTGGTGGTTAGGGCATTATCGACCACGTAAAGGTTTCCGTTGACGTCGCACTTTGAGACTAGGTCGACAAAGTGTTTGTTCAGCTTCACGTTCGCCTCCAGAGCAAAGTCGCGCACTGAACGCTGATTGCTTTGGTACTTGACGCTCACCGAGCCTACCTTCTGTTCGCGCGAAGCCTCGGCTTCGAACTGGAATTTATTCACATCGAATGTGGACTTGACTTTCAGCCCTCCGGCAGGCTTGTTCTTATGTAGGACCGACACATCCTGCGAGAATTTGCCAGAGCGCACGTTATTCGAGTTTTCAGCTTTCACAAACTCAAAGTCGCTGGTGCTGTCGATGGTCCAGGCATGGGCTTTGCCAGTTACCTTCAGGCCGTAGGCTTGGGGACCGATGGTAAGCTGAGCGGAACTTCCGTAGACATGTTCCGGGGAGCGCTCGTCGCTCACAAAGAGGCCGGCTGCATACTGACCATTCTCCAGCTTAAAGTTGCTCTTCACCAGATATGACTGCTGGCCAGGTGCAATGCGCAGCTCAGAATTCAGGGAGCTTGGGCCCACATCGGCCCAACCATTCACTACGACACGTTCATTTTGAGCACTGGACACCTGGAAGTTCTCAAAGTTGTAGCGAGCCTGCTTATCGCCAGTCTGTTGAACGACTATTTTGCCATCGGCACGATAGCCGTTGATGGTGTTGGTGATGCCATTCTTGTCTTGGATCTCGATCAGTGGCTTGTACTCGTTGCCACTCTTGGAAAAGCCGATTTTGCTCTTCTTGACCTCCTTGTCCTGCTCATACTGACCGTAGAGCACCAGTTCGCGATTGTCGTTGGCCAGGCCAGCCTCTAGGCCGAAATGATACTGCGGGTTGTCGAACGACAAGCGACCATAGGTGTTGGGCTTTGAGCCCAGCTCAAAGGTTAGGCTGGTATCGTGCGACTCCTTGGAGCCTGGCGTGCTGTAGTCCAGTTTCCATTGCTGGCTTCCTGTCGACGGGGTGGTCGTGTGAGTGCCCTTGAAATTGAACTTCCGCTCCGTTGTCAAATAGAGGCCAAAGGAAAATGGCCGCGAGAGGTGCACCTCGTTGAGGAGCGCTTGACCTTTACCGGTGGCGCCTTCATTCAGACTGGCTGAACTGACCACGCACACGTTCAGGCCCACCTTCTCCAACTGATTGAAGCACAGCTCATGGGGCTCACTGCTCTTGTGCTTTTGGTTACCCTTCAGGGCCACAGATTTCTGCTTATCCTGCTCGGCCACATAGAACTCAGCATTGAGGTGCACATCAATAAGCTCCAGCTTTTCACGTGGCAGTTCCACGTCCACATTGAATCCCTCACCATTCTCTATGAGCGCCACTGTCACGTCGCTGCCAGCGGCTGAGTGTGCATTGGACACAAGTCGCAGGCCAGTTGCCAGCACCTGGGCATTGAAGCCCAGCTGAACACTGACTTGAACATCCACACTGGGCACCAGTTTCAAGCGATACTTGGTCCTCTGCCAGTTCTGTTCGAGTATGGAGTTAACATCCACATTCACAGCAAAGTCAATTTTGTTGGCCGCAAAGCCCTGAGCCGAGAACTCAAGTGGTACACCCACACCGGTTGGATAGGTGAATTCCGTATCGAGAAACAGATGGTGGCAGGCAAATTGCTTCTCAAATGACGACAGCTCCTTCTTGGCCTTATCGAAGGCGTCCGAGAAGTGCTTGATGATGTCATCCAAGCTGTTGGGTATGTTATCCCCCAAACTGAGGAACGCCAGCTCGGAGCCAAACAGCTTCAGAGACACGTCCAGGTTCAAGTCCTGCCCCTTGTGACTTCCATAGGTTTTATATTTCTGCGAAATTTTGTTGGCTTCATCAGCAATGGAACGTCTAGCTCGACCGCCAGCCGCCGGGCCATTGCCCACCTCGATAAGCTTGACTATCTCATCGAAGTCCTTGTTCAGCAGACCCTTGGGACCCAGATAGTACTCCAAGACCTGTTCCAAGTTTTCCTGGCGAACGCTGGCCTCAAACACATTGAAGTTGGTGCCAAAGATTTCGGTTGTCACATTCAGACGGCCGGACCGAGGCAGGAATCCGTGCTGTGAATAAATCAGCTTGTGATCTGCGCTAGCACTCAAGCCCAGGGCATCTAGCTTGTAGGACACTTCGTTGTGGAAACTGTAGCGTCTGTAGTCCCGGGGAAACTTCTTGGTCACGCGAATGTTGGCCAGGTGGTAGCGCTGCTGTTCCCGCGTAGCGTCTGTTGAATCGCGGATGGCCCTCAGGCTGGACTCAATAAAGCCGCCCACCTGGTACACGGTTTCAGAGTTCACAATTTCGGCAATCTGGTTGGCCGTCTCCGCAGTTGGGCATGTGATCAGGGCCAGGTAGGCCTCAATGCGCAGCTCTGCATCCTCGTTGTGGTTCTTTAGCAATGCCATGGCCTTGCTCTGTAGTCCGGCATCGCAGCCCATCGAAGCGTAGGCTTGAAGTGCGGCCACACGGATGCGATTGGACCGTCCTGTGGAAGAGCACTCGTTCAGAGCGCTCGCCACATTGCTGGCCAGATTTTGACCGTTGCCAATGCCCTTGAGAATATAGACGATGCGTTCCTCGTCCTTCTTGGTCTGTGGCTTGCAGTGCTTCAGGCTATCGGCAAACTTCTTCGATATGGCGTCCAGCTCGCCAGCTTGGCAGCCGTGACGGGAGCAGTACTTGGCCACCAGACTACCAACCGCCAGATACAGTTCCTTGGGCCCATTTGTTAGTAGTTGCGTTGCCTGTGTCAGGGTCTCCTTATCCACCGTCTCCACCAAGTTGAGCGACATTATGGCAATGACTTTCTCCTTTTCGTCTAGCTTGTTAAGCTGCTTCAGTATGGCCCTGGCCGACTCAGCGGTATTCGTCCGGAAGAGTGCGTCCAGGTAGACCTTGCGAGCCTGCACCTTGTTTGGGTGCGGAAAGGCAGCCAGTTCTAGCAGAGTGTCACTGTCTGATTGTCGCAGCAGCCTTATCAGCTCGACAAACTTCTTGGCGCTGTCCTTTTTCACGTAGTCGCTGGTGGCGTCCACCAGATCCGAGAGCGCCGCCTTCAAGGCGTTGAGGTTCTTGGCCGTGTGGGTTTCCGGGTTCTGGAAAATAATGCTGGCGCCATGGGATCCACTAGCTGGGGCATTGCCGGCTGTGCCGCCAGCATTCTTCAGCTTGAGCGTGGTTATCACCTTGGCGCTGACATCAGAGTTGCCCTTGGCGGTGCCAGTGAACTTGTATGTCTCCACCAACTGCACGTTTTCGACCACGCCGCGCTCCACCTTCGTTTCCTTGGCATAGTCCGCCTGGAACAGCAGGCTGGAGGTGAGGCCAGCGTTCTCATTGATCACTCCAGAGATGAGTCCGCTGTTGATTTGCTCCCGGTGTGCACAGCTGTTAAGGTTGCGTACCTTGGTAATGGCGTCCCCATTGCCAGCCTTTGCTGTGGAGGTATGCGTCGGGCATTGGCCGAAGACGTCCACCTCGTGATCAGCATCCGTGCTGGATTGCAGTAGCGAAATAATGGCACGCTTAATGTTGAGCGAGTATGCCAAGTCGCTGGCATCGGTGCAAATTTGAGGCTCGAGCTGGCCGCTGGCCAGCGTGAAGTGCACTGGCTTCTGGATGTGGCTCAGGATCTTTTTCTCTACCGACTCCTTCGTGTTGGTTACCCTGACGGCGCTCACCACCAGTGTGTAACCGCAGTTGCCCTCGGAAAATACCTTCGCTGAGCCGGTCACCTTGAGACTAGTGTCATCGGCTTCGCTGACCGCACCCGAGCTAAGTCCAACCGTTAAAATACTGTCGAACGCATATTCATAGAAATGGCCTGGTGTATACTTAAGTAGACCACTGTCGGCTGTTGGGAAAGAGCGTTTTTAAAATTTCCGCTGTCAAAGTACACTTTTTCCGATATTACTTACATTTGGGACATCCTCGCTTGCAGCTGCCATCTAAAATGGAGAAAGGAAACGCAATTTAAATGACTTGTAATTCTTTTTTTGAAATTCGGTTTATTCTTCACTAAGTTTTGTATGACCTCATGCAGACAGAACTGGCAACTATAGGTATGTGACCCGGTATGTAACCCAGCCAAAACAGAACTTGTTCTCTTTACCAGGGAGGGACAAAATCTTAAGCCTAATCCACCCAAGATCAATCAAGCATAGGCCTAGGGTTTGGTGATAGTGCCAAATAGTTGGAAGTCATTCTGGACAGCAACCTACTCTAGAATGACACTACGACAAAAGTCAACCGTAGCTCCCCCCTATCTCATGCAAAAGAGCTATAGGCCCCGAATGGGGTTTCGCCCCGACTACATATGTAGATACTACATTGGCCCTTTACAGCTGTAGTACGTCCCATTCTATTCAATGGTTCACTAGTTTGGTGGCCAGCACTCGGGGAAACAATTCGTCCCGAACAATTGAAACAAAGTGCAGAGAAGCGCTAAAATGAAGGAAATGTATTTACACACTTGAAGAGTCTAGATGCTCCTAAGACCTCTAAGACCATCACTTAATGCCGCCTAGTCCTAGGTCGACACTTAATATGGGTTTCTGGAGTCAGCGGACACACTGATTATGAAGATTAGGCATAGCCGTCGAGCTACGTTCAGAAAAGAGCACGATGGGACGGCCTACACTAAGAGAAAAAATAAACAATTTCATACTTGGATCAAGAATATTCGAGGTCGAGGTTCGATAAGAATGAAAATTCTTCATCCAAGAGCAAAGCTCTTAAAAATTCAGAACGAATTAATCGGGCCTGTTCCGAATTCCGAAAACGAGTAGAATTACCGCAAATCGAGTTGATTGCTGTTCCGACAAGAATTGTCGTTTTCAAAAGTTGTGCTGTTGAGTCGGCGGAATTAAAAGTAAATGCTATTTTAAGCATTTAAATAAATCCCCAAAATTACAAACTGAGAATTAAAATAATGTTGAACATTTTTCTTCATCTATATACTTCACCTGTTTCAGGTTTCAGTATATTTTAAAAGTATTTTTGTATAAACACCTATAAAAATTGCATGCAAAAACAAATCCGAGCGGCAATTCCACTTTAACTTTTGCTATCGATACCAACTCTCGCAATCGATAGCTGCTAGAGTTGCTTCAATTGAATAATAAAATTCGAACAACGCAGTTTAAGTCTAATTTAGCTTCAATCAGCTATATTTAGCATGAAATACTTAAAATGAATATTCAAAAATAATTTTATTTAAATCTAATCGGATTTAAAATGAAAATTGAAGCTTGAATATTTTTATTTTTGAATTGGTGACAACTCTGGTTCTTGTCCAGGTAAACAAACACATGCAAATGACAGGCAATCAGCTGGTGACAAGGAATTTAAGTACAATTTTATAAATTGATCAAAGTTTTTAGTAATAATTATAGAATTATAGGGGAAAACATCGCAGAGCAAGAGAAGATTGGCTTGCAAGCAGCCAATACTCATAACTGCCGGCAGTTTGCAATTTTTTTTGCACTTGGTTTCTTCTTCTTCATTGACTAAAACAGCTGATACTATCGATGACATGCTGCTCTCGAAACGACTTCGAAACCGAGTTTGAAAAGTGAAAACGAGTCCAATTCGGTCGGAATTGGGAACAGCAAATAGTAAAACGTTCGTTTTCGTTTCGTTTGTACTTTTCGAAAACGTTCGGAATTCGAAACAGACCTGAATATGTTTTGAAGAGCGTTAGCTCTTTTTTAGTGTGTATGTGTTTAAAGCAGCGATGTTCAAGAAGAGAGGCTCTCTGTAGCTCTCTGTCTCTCTCTGACACTCACTGAAGCATTACTTCGGCAAGCATTCGGCATGAATTGCCTAAAGTGTTCGGCCCCTGGGTGAACATCGCTGGTTTAAAGTTTCAAATAATATGCATGTCACATATAATTCTTTTACAGAGGTATACAAATAACACCCGAAGCTCTGCCATCTCCAATTAATGGCGATAATTCTAGAGATCGCTCCTCGCACTGGCTGCCGTACATTGTACACACACAAGTGTAAGCACATGTATGTATGTACAAATAAATGAGTGTTTGCCTCTTTTGTCACACAGTGAAACCAAGACCAACCTCAAGCCTCAAAACATGACATTTTTTTTTGTGGACAACGCCAAACTTAATTCATTTAAATCAAACCATAACATTCCGAACGACGCACATCAGAGCCTCCGGTCGAAAATGTTTAAATATCGTATGCATACCCTTGCAGAGGGCATATTGAATGTCCGATTGTTTCTTCGCTATACTCTCCGTCATTTTGAAAACTACATTTCCTTAGAGTCGTGTGGTACAAATACGCTGCACATTTGTCGGAATCGGACGGGTCGTACGACTGGGGCCCAATTTCTCAAAAGTTCTGGTTAAGTCTTTGCTTTTTTCAACAACAGTTAAACGATGTAGATAACATCCTGTAGCTGCAGCAAGAGATTTATAATTTCGATGGCACAGAGTATGTTATAGTCGGGGTTGACCGACTTTCTTTCTTGTTTTGATAAAAATTTTTGTAAATAATTTACTTTACTTTAAATTAATCAAAGATATACATGGCAGGGTGTCTTAATATGTTATGGCGACGACCATTGAAAACGCCGTAAATTTAAGGAAGCACGCTATTTGATGCCAACAGCCTCCACTGCCTAATTAGCTCCCGTTCCCCCTAAAACTGGAATAAACAGACTTACTATGGCTTGCAGTTATTGGAAAATGCCTGTGAGAGCGCCATGTTACATTCTCAATGAGTGTGTCCACAGCGACCTCGAAATCTCATTGGTCAAAACTAAAAAAGATCAACTTAAACTCAAATACGTATTCTAAGAAGCTTCTTGCCCACCCGAAGCAACTTGCAAAATCTCTTACCACGCTAGCAACGCATTCTGATCTCTAAAGAAATGAGAAACGAACAGCCGAAATTGAATCAAATTTTGAAATTACTGCCACAAAGACATTATATTACTATTAGCTAGAAAATAGTTTCTTAATTGCAGGAAAAGATTGGATATTTAATACTATTTAGCACACGGTATCTACCCACACAGCATTGACTGGAATTTCCCCATTTTGGATGATAGGGCAAGGTGCCTATATATGTCTAAGATATATTTCAAAAATCAATTATTTATTTGATTTATTGATTTGCATCATGTCATAGCATGGGACCAGCGAGCAACATTCGTTGGATGAGGAGCCGGCGTTGTCGCAGCTAAGAAGTATACTCAGAGAAAAAATAGAGAATTTCATACTTGGATCACGAATTTTCGAGATCAATAGTTCGATAAGAGTGAAAATTCTCGATCCAAGAGCGAAATTCCTGATTCAAGTATGAATTTTTATCCCTGTTTTCGTGATCCAAGAGCTTCAATACATGAATCAAATCAAGCACAAGAGTTCTTGGATCAACATACTAAACATACTCGTTTTCAAGATTGCTCAATTTTGAATCAAGGGCAAACAGCATTGTCAAAAACCGAGAATGTTCTTCCTATTATCAAGAACTCATCACATTCAAGAGTAAGATCGTTTACTCTTAAATCAAAAGCTTCACAGATTCCAACCATTCAACAATTCAATATCAGTTGATTTTTCAATTTTGTTTAAATTTATTTCATGGAAAACTAATTGTTGAGCCATGTTGCAACTTTTAGCCGTCTTGAGGAATACACACCTCAAAGCAGCATCAGTCCTTCTGTGTCAACTATCAGTCGATCAGAGGTCTCTCCATGCCAGCAATGCCATAACTGGTTGGGAATTCCAAAGCAACATGAGGGCAAAAATCCATTACGCTCTCCGCTCGATAGCTTCCCCACACCCCTCTCCCATAAACTACAAAACTGTAAGAGCAGACTCAAAGTTATTCTCTCAAATGTGCCTGCTCTCCTCTCTCAGTTTCTAAACCTCACTTCCCTCGCCTAAAAGCACCAAGCTAAGAACGTATTTAGCTCGACTTCAAGAGCGAAATTCTTGAAAATTTAAGAACGAATAAATATTCGTTCAAGAGCGTTTGTTCTTAAGTTATTCGTTCTACTTTTTTCTGGGTGTAAGCGCAGAAAAACTACCCAACAGCTTTCACCTTTCCAGGATGCTGTGGTGGCAGCTTCAAAGAAGAGATCGAAGGCGCTAAGAGCGCATTGGTGTCGAGCGGCTTGAACTCTAAGAGCGCATAAGGGATTAATCAAAACAAGTCAAATAGACATCGTTGATGTATGTTGTGCATTAGAAATTAAGAGAAATAAACATACTTAAGCACTATTTTAATTGTGTTTTTTTTTTAGTCTTAAGGTCTGAAGGTAATTCTGGAGGGTTATGCAAATCATTGTCGACATTGCTGTCCCCGGGTTGTGGACGTCATTTTCCATCTCTACGATTGCCCAGTTCCTTGCATATTCTGCGGAAAGCGGGTCTATAATTATCCAAAAGCATTTTCCACTCCTCTTCTTTATTGAATTGAAGGTTTCCCTATCGCGCTTGCTCATTAATCTGACATATTAAAACATCATTTTTTTTAATGTTACCTTCTCAATTGAAAACCCTGCAGCCAAATGATAATCAACAAATTCTAAGCATCGGCTGTTTTTGTCCGCGTTTCGTTGTGAATGTCAGCAAAGTGATGTTTCGTCAATGGAAACGACAAAATTATACAGAAATGAAAATGATAAAATGATGCCCAGTGGAAAGGGGCTATAAAACTTTAGGAAAGTGAGTTTCCTCCCACTGATGGTTGTCACATATTTAAATTTGCTTTCCGAAAACAAAGGTGTGACATGAATGGCGTATAAGGGAGAAACATTAATGGTAGTCGCCCCATTTGAAGAATGAGGCCAACTAATTTTGTTTGTATTTTAATTCAAGGACAATTTCGACCCTAACTTAAGAAAGTCTTAACGAACACATCTATCGATATTACTTTATATATCAGGACAATCGAATCGATTTTTTCTAAATTTAAGAAATTACATTAGTTTAAGAAAATTCTGTCTAAAAACAAGAAATTTCTAAAAACTAGAAAATTCATTTTTTGAGTGTACCAACCCAGCGACTGACAATAGGGAATGGTTTTTAGAATAGTTTCTAGATTAAGGTTTGAAAAGCAATTGTTTGTGTCGTTAAAAGAGGTTACAATTAATATCAAAATAGTAGTTTTCACAATGATGGGATATATAAAATGGCAGATCCATAAAGGTTACACCAAACGGTGCATACTTTGCACTGTTTGCTAACATAATGTTGATAGATTTACATTTATGTTAATGGTCCGTTAATTGAGATAAGGAAAAGCTATTAAACATAAATCGGTCGACCTCGCCCTTCCGTTCCAAACCTAAATTTTCGATTAGGTTCAGCAAAAGTTTTAAAATGTTAAATGTCTGATCGATATTGCACTACAGAGACTGTGAAACTGCAGAAAAGAATCATTAAGAGACTTCGAAAGCATTGATAGAGGACCAGACACTTGGATGTTGTGGACACCTCACCGGACATTTTACCATAAAATTTCAAAATGCGCTCTATTCACTCAATTACTTCCCATCTATCTAGCGCAAATGCAAATTTAAAGAGATCTGAGGTAAATGAGATCTAGGTGTAAATACAGACGGACGGACGGACATGGCTATATCGACTCGGCTGTTGATGCTGATGAAGAATATATATACTTTATGATATCGGAGATGCTTCCTTCTGCCTGTTACATACATTTGCACGGCTTTAGTATACCCTTTTTACTCTACGAGTAACGGGTATAAAAGCCGGGTCTTTTGCACTTTCCCTTCATGGGGATCTTGAATAGATAAAAAAGAACGTGTTCATTTCTTTGAATTATGCATACATTTGTATGAGTTTTAACGGTATGCAAAGTTTTGAAATATCTATGGAAAATTCCGATGCTTTCGAGTTGTGTACACATAGAAGAAAAAATATCAACATCAATTTAATCTTGGCTGGTTAATTTGATATTTTGGCACATATCTATTTTTCATATCACTTCGAAACTAAAACATTTCTTTTTGACCATAAAGAGAAAGGGACGTATAGAAAATGTGAAGTTGGAAAGAGACAAATGGTGTTTCATTTCGAAATTTCAGGCAACGTAACGAATTATTTAAGTGGGCTCTGCGGCGTGTCGCCACACATGTGTCCGATGGTGCAGTCCGATAAGACGCCATTCTATTCGAGTTAACAGCTAGAGGTCCAGAGTTCGATCCCCAGTCAAGGAGAGGTGAAGTAAATAAAATAATAAAATTTAATGATTCTCTAAAATTTTGAATAGTACTTAGCCACTAAAAGCACAGAGTGAAGTTCTATATTCAATATATTTTTTATGTATTGTATCATAATGACATTATTTAATATCATTGTGATCTTATTAATATAGATTTTACATTCTCGAAAATATCAGATTGATATTTTCAAACAGGTCATTTTCAACTTTATAATATCGGCTTTTTATTGATTTGAAAAAATTTAACATTGAGCCCCAGATAATATCATTTTTTATCTGTGTAGGGGTGCATCATAATGGGGGCAGCACCAAATCTTAACGGTTGACTGGTTTTTTTTGGCAGTTTGCAGCGATCTAAGTTGGGACTTCGAGCTCGAGAAGAAACAAGAAAGAAAGTCGGTCAAGCCCGACTATAACATACCCTGTACCAACGAAATTATACGCTCAGCATAAATTTTCATGCAGCTGAATGCAGCGCTGCTACTGCGCTGCAGCAGCGAACAGTCTTTTGATCATATCTCGACAACCGTTCATCCGATCTTCACGATAAGATATCCTTATTACTAAATATGTCCAGAAGGAACAGAATGTCCAGAAGTCTATCTTAAAAACTGTGGCAGATATGACGTTTCTTCCAAGTTGTGGAGGCGGGAGGGGGCGTGGCCAAAATTGAAAATAAAGTTGATCTGCCTGCAGACATAAGAAGCATATGTGCCACCATCTCTGAGATCTGTGCGTTCAGACGGACAGACGGATATGACAATATCGACCCGACTGTTGATGCTGTCCATGAATATATATACTTTATAGGGTGGGAGATGCTTCCTTCTGTCTGTTACGTTAAGAGTATAAAAAGTGCCGGCCTAATACAAATTAGTATCAATTTGATATTTTCCAAATTATCATTTGGGTGTACTTAATGAACAGGAAATGTAAAGACAATCGATCAATTGTCCGAGGCAGCCCAAGAAGCGATAAAGACAGATTCCTAAAATTGTTCAGATCTGTATAGCAGGTTTGGTTTATCACATTTTGGATTGTTGAAACATTTACATCGCCATAATTTTAGATGCGATAGACCACTGCGAATGAAACATAACACAATGTTCTTTGTAATTAGATGGTTCGTGCTCTATTCAAGACCTTCAAAAGACGACTCCCGGTCCGTTTCGAGAGACCAAGTGGTACGGATCCAAACCTGTTCGAAAAAGTTCAACTGTCGGTCCCGACTTTGAACTAACAATTAATCAGCTTTGATCACTTAGTTCGAGAGTTCTCTCGAGTCTTGAACAACGTCTTCAACAACTTAATATCAATTCTCATTCCTCGGATCGTGGAAAGGATACGCACTGGAACACTTTCGATTTGGTCAGTTGTTTTTTTCATTGGTACTTACCGGCACTTGTTGCCACCGCGAGAAGCAGACACAGCAGGACTCCAATCAAATGGCAAGGATTTACCTTCCTCTCCATTGCGCTGGGCCCCTAATGGGTATGGTTATGCCTACAAAGAGGGGAGAGGTCATTTAGCACCATTCGTGTCATATGCCGAGTTCAAAATTCAGAGCTCCATCTGATCGTTTTAAGTTCGTTGCTGTGTACAAATCGGCAGGACACGACTGCTCCAGCCATACCTTGAACACCACAGAAAATTGCACTTGATTCCTTTCACCGAGCTGATTTCACATTCACACGAACGCACGGCCACCATTCGACGAACCGATGACGACTGACTTCGAATTAAGCCGGATTTCTACTAAACACCCACTTTAAATACCTCGCCCGTTGCGACAGCTGGCACATCCGGAGTCAAGTGTATATAATATGCTCATGGCAGCCCATGAGTGCGCTCTGCCGGCGTCGGCACCAGCGCTGCGAAGTACATAGCCAAGGATGGGCAGAGCACAGTGGGTGAGCGTTCGGCTTCCCCAAATAGCTCAGCACACAAGCGATCGACTGAGCGACTGAGCGACCAAGCGACTTGCTCCCATGCACAGAAATCTGAACCTGTCAACATTGAAGGGTGCCTGCTCAGTACTTTCCACTATCTCGACTTTCGACCCCAGCTTGGCTCGGTAGCCTTACCTCCACTCTGGCCGCCAGCTAAGTGATCGTGTATGTACAATGTATAAATGTGGGCACGGATTATGAAATGGTTTATTGTCGTTTGCAAAGATGCCCGCAGACGATGGACACAATTGTGGTTGCTCCCCGGCTCGCTCCGGAGAGGAGGAAAGGAGTCGCCAGGGCGAGTGAGGTATTGGTGTTCGTATTTCAATTTCAATCCCAAGGTCTCTTGTATGTATGTTAGGTTCATGAATTGCAGTTAATGCCTGATAAGAAACATTAATCTTGAATTAAATGTAGCTTGGAATCAAAACGCTGCTCGATAAGCACACGAAATGACTCGCTCTAGTATGTACCTGACAGAAAAAATTACAGTTCAGCCACAGTTGTGCTTGTCGAAGTAAAGGTATTCTCAGTCATGGCAAATAATGTCCATTCGCCGGACACTCCCACTGGGCCTCCCTTCGACCCACCGAGCCCTTCGCTCATTGCTCATTTTATGTTAGAAATCGACTTTCCAGACATCGGAACCATAAATACTCGCAGTGAGGATGCCCGAGGAACCACGACCAGATGTAGCTGATTTCAATCCGTGAACCAGCACCTAACAGCCTTAAAAGTCTTTGGAATACTTCAAGTGCAAGTTCGATGCGAAGATGGTCGTCCCTTATACATATACATGTTTATATTACTAAAACGTACTGCCGCCATGATAAGAATATTAGACTTGATCTAATCAATCAACTATGTATAACTACATAGAAACGCATACACACATGCACACATATAAGATTACCGGTCCCCCGCACCGTGCACATAGGTTAATGAACTCTCGACAAATGGTCGGTCGGGGGTAGAAGGAGGGGGCGCTTGTCTGTGTGCGCTGCTGATAAGCAGCGATTGATTGGGACTTCAATGTAAAGATGATTCTAGACTTGTGTCTGGAAACACACACACACACACAAGCATACATACGGGGCACCATTTAGATGCTCCTTAGGTATTTGGATAATTATTATTACGTCGAATACCGAAAATCGGAAATCACAAGTGAGAATGTCGGTCAAGACCGACCATACGTGACGTGCCATAACGCCCGGATAACGCCCCAATGGGGCGATATGTCCGTTTTACTCTCGGACCTGTCGCCCAAATGAAATTTGAGCTTTATGTCCGTTTAAAAATCGGTCACAACGCCCGAAAAATTTGTTGGGCGTTGTGACCTGGAGTCTTACACTGGTTTGCAGCTTGGTAAACCAAAATTAAGGGGGTCTTCTGGTTTAGACAGCCGAATTTGAACTGTTTTTGAAAAAAACCGTGGAAAGCAAACGCGTAAAGATTTTTCAATTCTGTTTTTTTGTATTTGGTAGGACAATTTATTGAGAAAAATACAAAATTAAAAACGAAGTGAATTTATTGTGAAGTTAAGAAGTTCTCGGCCTTGAAAGTAGGGTCCCCCCAAAAAAATATGTCCAATGTTCGCACGATTGCGGTTGAGTATTCTGCATCTAAAAAAAAAAAATGAAAATCGAGGAATAAGCTAGCATGAATGCCGTTATCCTGTGAACCTCCAGAAAAAAATGGCTGCCATTTGAAAATGAAAAATTGATTTTTCAAACATTTTTTTGTAGTTCAGTGTACAAAAAAAAAACCAAAAAATTGTTTTTTCGGCGATGATTGAGGTTCACATGATAACGCCGTTCATTCTGCGTCGTTTGGCTTTTATTTCATCAAAATCGGTCCAGAAGAACTTGAGTTATCGTGCGAACATGTTTGAAAAACATGGTTTCGAGAAAATCACGTTTAAAGTTTGCAGTTCCTAGGAGTTGGTTCACCTTGTGTCACTAAACGGACTGTATCTCCTTAACTATTTCGAATTTTGAAAAAATCCTTTTGGGAAAATATTTTTGAATATCTTGACTTTTTGAATTCATAAAACCAAAATTGTTTGACAACATATGGTCGACTTTTCTTAGTCGATAAACATGGTGCCCATCGTTATTTATAAAATAACAAGTAAGGGCGCTGCAGTCAAGTTTCCCGACCACAAAATACCCTGTTCATTTGTTTTCATTTATTTTGTTATTTTGAACCTAAATGTAGGCAACACTTTTTTCTAGTCCTGACCATAAACTGGGGGGTGGGGGTGCTCTTATCAGCTCAACTGTTTCGCTTATAACTCCGGTGTTTTTTGCCCGATCTGATTGTACTTTTCAGAATAGATAGATATTGGGCCTAGCTTGATGTATACTAAACCACGAGGCTCTAACTTGATTGTGGATCTGACGGCTATTTAGGTCTAGGATTTCTAGAGGAGGTCTAGGTTTTTTGGGGATAAAAGGGGGAAGGGGTGCAATTTTTCAAATCTGAAACAAACTTAATCTGCGTACAGCATAAATCTACCTTCGTGCAAAAATTTGTGGCTCTATCTCTTATAGTCTCTGAGATCGACGCGTTCATACAGACAGACAGACGGACGGACGGACGGACGGACAGACGGACGGACAGACGGACATGGCTATATCGACTCGGCTGTTCATGCTGATCAAGAATATATGTACTTTATGGGGTCGGAAAATTTTCCTTCTCCCTGTTACATACATTCGCACAACTTCATGATCCCCCTTTTCCCATTTTCAATGGGAACAGGGTATAAAAACACAACTGAATTTGATGCGGACAAGATGTCAGAGGACACCAAAGCCCTGAGGGAATCCTAACTTTTGGAATCGCTGCACACACTAAACAACCTTCTTCTGTGTCATGTAGTTTGGTGGAAAAAACTCATTTGACAACTGGATGATGACTTCTCGGCAGAAGTCTTTCAAAATGATCCGACCATTGTATGTGAAACACTGAACAGTCTTCCAACTGTTCGGTATTTTGGTATAGCCAGTCGAAATGGTGTGCCTGTTCTTGCCAGCCTAGACAACCGAGCCGCAAAAATATTCAATGTGCTTCTCTTACATCGATAGCTCTCCTGGAAGAACTCGCTTGAGTTTTGGGGTACATCCTTTTCCATTAGTCATGAATTTCGGCGCCTGTTTTTCATGAGCATACTGGACTATACGGACATGGAAGCACTCCAGACTCTCCAATGTATTATCCATTTTTAATTTGCATTTTTTACTGCCAGTCAGTTTGTTAATTGTAAACAAAGAACAAATGTTCTGAAAATGCAAGTGCAGAAGCAACACAATGAGGACAGCAAACTACATTCTCAGTGATGACGATAACTTTTTTGAAAATGTGCGTCAGTGAGGAAGGCATATAATGAACGAAAGCTTAGATGATTCTTGATTCTCCATGTTCAGGAGCTAGAAAATAAAGAAAAAGTGAGTAATATAAAATCTGTAAGCAACTTTATTACTCCTTTTGAGGGAATTCTCAGATTGTCTCAAATCTATTTTTTTTTTTTTTTAAATTGTTTATTTTATACATTGCGCTTAAATGCTTAATCTAAATAAACAAGAGATAAATATATATTAATAATGATACAATGTCCCGTGTCAAGCATTCAGCGTCTACGATTAGCTTAAATATAATATGTAGTATTCTTTTTAGAGAAAAAATGAAAATGGCAGCTTTGTACATAGAAAAAAGATACAAAAATAACAGTTTAAAGACTTGTAATCAAAAATTAAATGAAAAAACATTACATACATATATGACTATTTACGATTAAGATAAAAGGTTAAAAGACAATAATACAGGCTAGAACTATGAGTTTGTATTTAGATATATAGGCTAATCCTGTCGCCACCAAAACTTTTTGGATTCTATTTTTTCTAAAGCCAAGACGTCTTTGGAAGATATGCTTGTGTCGAATCTGAACTCGCTTTGTTCTGGTATAGATTTTTTAATTGTTTTGTCTGTAGCCCTGCGGTATCTATGGTACAATACTGGTACACAGTTTTCATTTTGCACTAGTTGATGCTTATCTAGATAAATAAAGGCCTCTGGTGGGATGCATCCTAGTTCCAGTGTCTTCTTGATGTACTCCTCATTGGCCTAAAATGGACCATTAATTAGGTTGTTAACTTCGCAATCCAAACATTTTTGTATGTGGCCTCTTATAAGGTTGATCACATAGTTGTCGATCCTGTAAAAATTAGCTTTATTATACAAATAGCTGTTTTGGTAGAACTTGGTGTAGTTGCTTTGTGGTGTTCTGTAAAGCGAAGTTCGTATCCTTTCCATATAAGAGGGTGAAATGTTAAACCAGATAGGAGCTGCATATGTGATTATGGGACGTATTAAGCACTGATACATTATTATTTTAACTCCAGCCGATATGTGCATTGAGTAGAACAGCTTTTTATATACTATATGTGGAATGTTTTTGTAGCTCGTTCCAATTGTTTGTTGACGTGGTTGTTGAAATATAACAATTTGTCCAAATGAACTCCCGAGTACTTAACATTATTATGGTTTGTTATTAACACGTCATTTTTGTTTGATTTAATGCCAAACTTTTTCCAATTTTTTCTTATGTTTAGGTTGCATCATTTGACGGGTGGTCGAAAAAGAACGGTTTCACACTTTTCTGTATTAATTTTTAGATGCCAGTTATCTGTGTATCTTTCAAGTCTCAAATCTCTAATTTTTTTAAAGTTTGTCCAAACTATCATTGTAAAGAACTTAAAAATGTCGCGTTTGTTGTACTAGCTGTTCTGGCAACACAAGTATCAGTCGAGCGTGCTTTTTACACTCTTAAGTTGGACAAAGAACCAGTAATGATGAAAAGTTACTGGAAGACATATTATTGCTTAACATAAACTTAGCTCAAATACCATATTAAAAACAACAAATATCTAAACATCTTTGATTTTGACTTTCACTTTTCACTTTCAAAAGTTTTTTTTAGTTAAGTTTAGTTAAAATTTATATGCACTATAATATTTTCGGAAATTTATGAATTTTTCTAGAGGCTGTCGAATACGAATTCCGTTTTTGTCGCGTGATAAATCCAATGATTTTTTGGAAACATCTTTCAAGCATTAAATCGACTAAACCTACCTTTTGCACTAAATATGCTGCCACGAAGATGCTACCAAAAATAGAAACACGAAAAATAAATCTTTTGGTTTTATACAGTTTTTTTTTTAACTTTAAAGGCGCACGAATGTCGCGTTCGACACGGTGGAAATGCTTATAAATTAATTTGATTCTGCTCAGGCGAAGTGACTTTAGTTATTTGGCACTGACCTCAAACGTAAAAGCCGATGCACTAACCACAATAATTTTGAGCACGTCCTTTTATATTTACCCCTTTCAGAAGAGCCGTTCCTGAGAAAACCACGGGAACCACGGGACCAACTTGTAGTTGGGCCAAAAACAAAAACCGCAACAACAACAACAAAAACAGCAAAATAATGATATTTCATTTCACCTGATATTTATTCAATGTAAAAAACCGTTTGTCTTTATCAATTAAACTTTTTGTTTAATTCAATTTCTTGCGAGGCAATTAAAAATGGGACCCAAAGGTAAAAACTACCTTAATTCAGTTCTCAGCATTCAGCATTATGTCCGTTTTAATTTCGGACATAGCGCCCAAACGAATTTGGGTCTTTTGTCCGCTTTCATTTCGGTCATATCGCCCAAAATTCATGCAGGAAATTGGACTGCTAGGAGAGTTGTAACTCAGTAGGGTAGAATGTATTCAAATTATCAAATAATACAATAATCAGCGCTGCAAACCGAAAAATATTCGGATCTCCCTGGTTCTCACTGGTTCGTAGCCATATTTTTCAAAACTTAGAAGCACCAGATTCCTTCCGATTAAGTATTATATATCCCATATACAAGAAAGGGGATCCAGCACAAGCAGAGAATTATGGAGGAATTTCATTTTAAAACGCAATGGCAAAAGTGTTCTTCTCAGCTATTTTATTCCGGCCTATTACTTGGGTAGACCAAAAGAACCTGCTTAGCGAGTATCAGTCAGGCTTCCGAAAGGGTTGCTCAACTGTGGACAGCATTTTCGTTCCAGCCAGCATCGCACAGCATTACCTGGAACAGAAACAGAAGCTTTGCATGTTTTTTTGTGGATTTCAGGAATGCTCTCTTCTACAAAACAGAGCCATTTAGAACTATCTTCGAGAATGCTTGCAGTTATTATGAGTCTATACGCTGAAAATAAGACGACAGTATGGGACGGAGACACATGCTGGGACTCGTTTGCGACAAACAGAGGAGTCAAACACGGTTGCCCATTGAGCCCGTCGCTGTTCGCACTGTTCATCGAAGACTTACACTGCTCGCCACTTGAATGGAACACCTCTAAAGACGATTTTCCATAGTTAATTGCTGCTAGACCAAGCCATCTAGGAAAATAATGCTCGCTTAAATATTTTCAAAAATACCATTTTTCCCATTTTCCGACCGATCCTTCGTATGTGAGCTATACGATATAGTCATCCGACTTGGCCAAAAATTTGTAAAATTATATGAAACAAACAATTACAAAATTGCAGGATGCTACCATTAAAAACAAAAAAGTTTTTCTAACTAAAACTGTTTTTCAGACCTATCTTTTGTATGGCAGCTATACCATATAGTGGTCCGATTTTGGTAAAACTTGGTAGAATTATAAAAAAAGCATAGTAAACCTACTATTACAAAGTTTGGAGACGTTTCCGTTGAAAAGAAAAAAGTTTTTCTCACTAAAAGTAGTTTTCCGACCGATTATTCCAATGGGAGCTATGGGATATAGTCATCCGATCCGGTCGGCTCCGACATATCAGTAGTGTGCAGCAAAAAGAAGCTCGAAAGCTTCAAAACTGAGAGACTAGTTCGCGTAGAAACAGATAGACAGACAGACGGACAAAGCTCAAACGACTCAGCTCGTCACCCTGATCAATAATATATATAGTTTATGGGGTCGGAAATGAATATTTCAATGCGTTGCAAACTTCTGGGCAAAATAATAATACCCTTAGCAAGGGTATAAAAAGTTTTTCCCACAATGACCCATTTTCCGAACGATCGTTCGTACACTCAGAAAAAAAACCAAGAACTTTGTACTTGAATTAAGTACAAACGGTATCGATAGTAGGCTAAGTACGAAAATACTTGATTTAAGTACACAATTCTTATATCAAGTACGATTTTTTCAATCCCCAAATACTTTGATTTAGACTGTTTTGGGATATATTAAGTATGTTTTGAATTATTAAAATATTTTTAATCATACTTTTAGCTTATAATGGTCTTAAGTCCAGCCCGATTATGTCTCTAACTAAAAACAAAACATTCGTGCTTAGAGTAATTTCTTCTGCCAGTAATTTCTTCCCATATATGGGAGCTATACGATATAGTCACCCGATTTGTCCAAAAATTTGTAAAATTATGTGAAAGCACGTGAAACAAACAATTACAAAATTGCAGGATGCTACCATTAAAAACAAAAAAGTTATTTTAGCTAAGACTGTTTTTCAGACATATCTTTTGTGTGGCAGCTATACCATACAGTGGTCCGACTTTGGTAAAACTTGGTAGAATTATAAAAAAGCATAGAAAACCTACGATTACAAAGTTTGGAGACGTTTCCATTAAAAAGAAAAAAGTTTTTCTCACTAAAACTAGTTTTCCGACCGATTGTTCCTGTGGGAGCTATGAGATATAGTCATCCGATCCGGTCGGTTCCGACATATTAGTAGTGTGCAGCAAAAAGAAGACTGTGTGGTTCTTTTCTAAGATCATGAAAATGGTAGCTGTACCCATCGGGGCCCTCCAAATTAAACTTTTTTCATCCGAAAAGACAACACGTTGCCACTCCGAAGTCCAGGTCACATTTGATCGAGCGAAATCAAGGCGTTGTAACTTCCGAGCCGGGTTAAGAGGTGGCTTTTTCTTAATTTTCAGTCTCTTTAGATGTGGAGCATTATCAATAACCCGACGCATGGTTGTCAAACTTGCTTTAACGTTACATTTTTCCCATATCTTGGACAAAGAGTTGTGCGAATTGGAAGCTTCTCTTAATAAAAGTCGCTTGTCTGCGCTAGTAAGCACACTGTGGGTGCGACCCTTCATGTTTTTACCAGAATTAGCCTCATTATTTAAAAAATTTGTTATGACATGACGGCTCCTGTCGATTTTTTTTTTTGCTATTTTGGCAATAGATAGACCAGAATCCTTGTAAGCTTCGATTTTTCCTTTCTCCGACTCAGATAATGAAGTGGCATGCCCCATTTTAATTTTTTTAATTTAATATACACTTCAAATAAAGCAAAAAGTTGAAATAAACCAAAATTTGTATGCACGTGCCAACGATTCCGACAAAATTAATGCATGTTCTATTCTAGTAACCCAAAAATTCCATTGAATTTATGCGAATGCTCACATAAGAGAGCATACAGGGTGTCCTATGCAAGTGGCGAGCTGTGACCACCTAAGCGGAGGGGCAAGACTCGGAGCTGTTTCATGTAAAATACTTATGTACGCCAATGATATGGTACTACTGGCCGAAAGTGCTGAGGAGTTGCAGTATTCAATTGACAAAGTATCCGAATATTGGCAACAGTGGAGCCTTAACATTAACACAGAAAAGTCGAAAATCATGGAGGTTCGTGATGTCAGAGGGCGCCTTGCAAGAGCAGAGAAGTGGTACCTCGACGGGAAAGAACTGGAAGTTGTAAGAATTACCTAGGTGTCACACTGACACAGAATATGCGGTTTGAGACACATCTGTAAAATAAAATGGCAGAAGCCAGGAGTGCAATCAACAGCACACACAGCTCGCAAGTAACTCTCAACACTTTCCTAGTTTCGGTAAAAAACAGTTTGGTTACAGACACAAGGAAAAGAGGGAGCGAAAGACATCTTCCGTTCTGTTTTTGCTAAGATCAAAGACACATTTTTTCCGTTTCTGTTTCTCTCGTGTCTTTCACCGACCGTTTTTCCGAGAGCAAACTTCCAAAGTGTTTTTTGCGTATGTATGAGTGGCTGTGTGTTGCGCCCGTGTACATACACACAGCCTACCAAACGCACAAAACAAAAACACTTTTCACCGACACTTATTGTGTTCTGGTCATTTGCAGACAGTTTTCGGATGAGCACTCGCTCTAAAGTGTTTCTGTCAGTGGTCTTCGGCAGACCGACTCGTTTGTTTTGCTCAACCGAAAACACGTAACAGAAAACAGAAGAGGAGAGAGAATAAGTGTTTCGCTCAGTGAGAGAGCGTTTGTTTCTGTTTTGTTCTGAGGCTGATCGCATTTGATGTCCGAGTTTTGTGTATGAAGGCTTTTCTTAAAGTTAATAAAATATAAAAATAATACTTTATTTTCGAATTAAAAAAAAAACAATTATTTTGTTTATCAGTTTGCATTTACAAGCACTTTAATTTCGATAATTTTTTAAACTTTGAAAAAAATAAGGTTTTTTTCTACATTTGGGCTTATAGCTCTGAAAGCCGTCATCCTATCACATTTTTGTCTAAAAACGAAACTTTCGGTCAGGTTTCTTCTTTCTTATTTGCTTTAAAACTTTTCCATAGGTGTAGAAACAAAAAAAGTAATGAGAGTGAAAGTGGAGGCAACTTTTAAAAAAATCGAAAAAACAGTTTATCGATAATATCTCGATAACGATTCAACAGAATTTTTTCATGTCGATTTTCGTGCTCAGCGGTCCAAAATACTTTAGAAAAAGTTGGTTTGGTGAATTGGGGGAAGATCGAATTTCATTTTGTCGAGCAGTGTAATATTTAAATGTGAAAAGGCCCTAAGGCAAGCAAACTTTCTGATAAATATTCCACTCTCAACTGTCTCTCTATAAAATAATATTAAGAGCCTGGGACGGCCGCCCGTAGGAGTGAAAGATCTGCCAACTCGTGACGAGCGGGGAAGGCAGGTGGTGTAACTGCGAAGGGTGTGTCTTCCTATAGCTTACAAGGGTTAATTACTATATAATGTACAATACATCAGTTAAGGCTGACGGCCATTAATGCCATGCCTAAAAAAGCAAATTGTTCTTATTTTTAAATAAAAAATTATACTACTACTACTAAAGAGCTTGAGAACAGATTCGTTTATTTGTGGGAATTTTATAAGTAACTTTAAACGGTTTTCTTGATTTCCTATTTAACTTTCCTGCCCATTTTAGGAGTCATCCGCACTAAACCAGCCATATAACAGATGAAGTCGCTTGGCAGAAGGTCAAGTTTCTAATGTCTATTATTTTTTTGAACCGGAACCAATATTTTAGGTTCGGATCAGGTTCGGGTTCGGCCTCAATTTCCAATGAGTAGACCTCGGATTTTGCATATTTGTATATTTTTCAAGGATTTAGATAGGTGAATTCTGATGACGCCAAAGTTCGTTTCATTGAAAAATGAGTTGAAAACGATGTGCATATTTTAATTTTTTTTGCATACTTGCATGAAATGCATATGCAAAATATGCATAATATATGTAAAATTTGCAAAAATATATATAGAATAGAAGGTAAAATATGCTTCTCTTTGTCGATTGTTGAAATTTATTCTTCTGTATTGCTCGCACTTTAATATCTAACGATTTGAATTCATTTTTTCATTGAAATTAGATCACACATATTTAGCATATTTTTCATATTTTGCATATAATTTGCATATTTTGCATATTTATGACAAATTTTTTTGCATATATTATGCATATTTTCGATATGCATTAACATTTGTTAAATTTGAACGATAAAACATCTAAATACAAAGTTTGGTTTTAATCTGATGAGAAAAATGGAAATATGCAAAATGCAAGGTCTACTAATGAGGTTCGGTTCAAGGTTCGGTTCATAGTAATCTGAAAGACGAAATTAAGGGTTCGAACCGGTTCGATTTAAAACCGGCTTGCAGCCCTGAAAACAATAAGCACTCAGGTATCGCTTTTATATTCCGAACTTGAGAAGTACGAGCGGTGCTCATTTTTGGCCCTAAAGGGCATAGCCGGGTTTTAAGGGGAATCGGCCCCCTCTTCTATATTTTTTTTCAAGTATGCAGTTTTGAAGGTCATCCACCGACAGTAGTTTAGCGATTTTTTTTAAACTTATGGTACCAACCCTGAGTTTTTAACAGCGGTTTTTTTTCATTTCCATCACAAGCCTTTTTTGAGCCAACTAGCCATTCAAAAAATTCCAAAATTTGTATGGCCAAAGCTGGCATGTCGACACTCCTCGACAACAATTTTCCGGATTTTTTGAGTGCAAGTCGTTACCTACAAAAATCCGCGAAATTTTAAACACCATTTATTTTAGACTTTTAGTCGAGGTTCCACTTTCGTTTTTCACATGTCCAACTGTCATGACTAGAAAGAAAGTCGGTCAAGCCCGACTATAACATACTCTGTACCAAGAAAATTTGTTTTTTGATCATAACTCGAAAACCGTTCATCCGATCTTCTTCCTTTTTCGGATCGATAAGTTATCCTAATAACTAAATATGTCCAGAAGGAACAAGCCATCTATCTTCAAAACTGTGGGAGATATGACGTTTTGGGGCGTGGCCAAAATTGAAAATAAACTTGATCTGCCTGCAGACATAAGAAGCATATGTCCCATACATGTCAAACCTCTATCTCTTACCATCTCTGAGATCTGTGCGTTCATACGGACAGACAGACGGACGGACGGACAGACGGACATGGCTATATCGACTCGGCAGTTGATGGTGATCAAGAATATATATACTTTATGGGGTCGGAGATGCTTCCTTCTGGATGTTACATACTTTTACACAAACTTATATGTACCTATCGGTACAGAGTATAAAAAATATAGGAGCGGGGGCCGATTCCCCTTAAAACCCGGCTATGCCCTTCAAGACAAGCTAAACCGGATTTCTGAAATAAAGAAACCATGTCTTTCGACATGGCAGTTGTGTGGTGTAAATGGCCTCAAAAGACTTTCCGCTGAATGCCAAAAAAAGACGGTATACGGCCACACAAAAACACAAAATTGTCCAAAAAGAGGTTATTTTCTAAAAAATCTATAGAAAATATTGGAATTGGAATGAGAATATCTGAAATCTAGAATATAAATTTCTTGGGTGTATGACACCTATCCTCAGGGCTCTTGG